>CM045732.1:72178495-72220995 GCA_024760905.1 Plotosus lineatus
TACCTGTCCTCATTGGGTGGCTGCGAAAAGACCTGTTGGAGCACCAAATAAGAAAGTGATGCACTCGCTTCCCTCACCAGCAGGTCAGAACTATCACTGCTTCAGCTGAAAAAAGCGCCGCCTCTGAATGTTAAGTGCTGAAACTAGAGAGAGTGCAACAGAGCGAGTGTACGCGCAAGACAGAAAGAGTGAGAGAGCAAGCGAGTGAGAGAGCGAGCGACACAGGGAGCAAGCGACAGATGATAAACCTGGTGTACAGAAATAAACAATGGACGACGTCACACAGGAGAAATGAAGGGAAATGGCGTTGGGACGCGGCTCTCTGCTTAGCTATGCATGTCGTCCGTCAGTCCCCTCAAACTAATTACAATTGATTTATGATGGATCAGGTGGCTTATCAGGAGCAGAAAGAAATTACCGTGGCCAGCCGAGGGGCGCGAAGGGTCACCATCGAATAGCAAAATCAATCTGCATCGATTGCGAAAGGTTCATTTTGCGAAAGCAGGACACAGTCAAAGGGATTAAAGTTTAACAGACAACTTTGATACAGGATTTTTTCCTTTGCCGTCTTTTCCCGCTTGGAGAACACACTCAGAAAAAGATTACGAACACCGAGGCGGCCCGTGATTCCTCGAGGCACATCAGACGGACGCCGTACTGATACAAGACGTTGTACACTCAACAATAATATCTCGCACTCAACTCATTTATCCAAATATAAAGAGAGGAAGCCTGCAGAACTCAAGAGGTTCATTGTGGATAAAACAGTGATAACGAGAGAGGGAGAGGGAGCAAGAAAGAGAGAAAGAAACAGAGGGAGAGAAAAAAGAGAAAGAAAGAGAGGGAGGGGTCTGAGAGATGAAGTAAAAGAAAGTCTGTTTTGTTTCTCTCTCTCTCTCTCTCTCTCACCCCCAAATCCACTCTCACTTACCTTCAATCGCCAGCATTGCTCTTAACTCGCGGTTCAACAGCTCGAAGCGTCTCTCCAGATCGTGCTCCCTCTCCCTGGGCAAGTGGTAAAAGTTCATCAATATGTTAATTACCAAATCATTAAACACTCAAAGAAACCTGTAATAAACATTGATTCGAGGACTCGCCGACACCTCGCCACATCACATTAATCTACTGCAAATAAGTGATACCCCCGAACGGGCAGTGGCGCGGGCCGGCCGAGGTGACGGGACGGCAGAGAGGAGCCGCGTGCTGAACAAGGGAAGGAACCTGGGGAGGGGCTTCAACGGGCAAATTCAATTTCAGCTCCTTTAAGTGTATCGGAAATTCGCTCATTCCGGTGCGTAATTCATCCTTCTGAGGTGGTTCGCTTACAAAAGAGCCGAATGAAAGGAAGAATAATCAGAATGTCTTTTAATTGAGAACCTCAGAAGTGCGTTTTCATTTAGTCCCGGTGATGGAAGATGATTAGGACACTTCGATCCGAGCTTGGAACTTCCCCTGTGGAATTAAACACTGACCTGATTTACGGCGAGATCCACTCAGAGCACACATTACAGAACATTCATCTTTTGTCTCTTTCATTAACAAAGAATATAATATTACATCATAATAACCATTACAAAATACATCATCCAGATATTAACACCAGCTCCAGCCTGGGGTGAGGTTTGCTTTCAAGTAAGTCTTTAATCACGACTGGTTGATCCAATACCGCTAATGGCTGAAATAACACCAGCACTAAATTGCATTAGAGCCACGAGGTGACTGATGCGTTTTCTGTGGGCGGTGGGTATAGTGGCATGGAATAAGCTGCCATGCCCTTCACCGCTTGACCTTCACCCTGCATCCTATTCCTAAGGGTCAATGATTTGAAAGTCTCGGTGTCTAAACATTAATCGGTGTGTGTGTGTGTGTGTGTGTGTGTGTGTGGGGGGGGGGTTTGGCTGAAGAGGGCAAACAGGAACTCACAGCAGAGAAAGCTGATTCTGGCGCCGGATCAGAGCGTTCTTCTTATTCACCAGCGTGAACCACTCCTGCATCATGGCCTCCTCCTCCTCCTTATTCTTCCCTATAGGAGAGAGACAGAGTGCGTGCATGTGCGCGTACACACACACACACACACACACACACACACACACACACACACACACACGTAAGCGGACATGCAGCTTCAAGACAGCATAATCCTCCCCAGCACTAACTCTGCTCTGGTTTACTCTGGTTACGCTTGTCTCAGTTACATTTTCTCCGTGTTAGTGATGAACATGTGCATCTCAGCAGTGATGATCTTCATCTAAATCTTTAATGATTTCAGCTTTTTAAATATCACTATAAACCTCAGTTGATGTTACAGTGCTGCAGTCAGTGAGACCTGAAGAGGAAACGTGATGATCAGATAACGATTTGACTTACTGGAGATTTAAATATTCACTCCACACGGCAGGTGCTGTGCAATATTTGCTCCAGATCAACCAACACCTCAGCAATGGCATGTGAGAGGTAAGACTTCAGCCCGATACGAATATCCCTACCGATTAACTCTAGGACATTAAAGCCAGGTAAAGATGCAACAAGTGTTCAAAACACTGCTGTTGATTTGTTAAGGAACCATTCAACATGCAACTCCAAACAAATTTAAAGGTTTTGAACCCAAAACAGAGACAGAACGGATTTCAACATGGACCTTTTGGTTTTGGTTTCACAGATTTTAAAGTCCTGGTAAATTATAACAAATTCTCCGTAAACAAACATAACGTTATTGGGTCGGTGTGAGGAACAGACCTCCAGCTAATCAGCTAGCAATGTGCTAACCAGCGGTCCTGTAAAATTATTTAGGCTAAGACCATATATATATATATATATATATATATATACACACACACACACACACACACACACACACACACACACACACACATACATACATACATACATATATACACACACTACACAAAAAACTTAAGGATATTTGTCAATAAAAAACTGAAATTAAGGCCAATTCACAAAACCGAATTTTTTTTTATATATATATATATATATATATTGGGGCAGTGGTGGCCTAGTGGTGTAGGGCGCTGAATCGCTGATCCTAGAGTTGGGAATTCGAGTCCCACTCTCCACAAGGTTGTCACTGTCCCCCCCAGTGCAGCTAACTGGGTTATCAAAGCCGGGCCATGTCTCTTACGGTCTATGGTGTGAGGCATGTAAAAGAACCATTGCTGACTCTTGTAAAGAGGAGCTGCAAAGCCATCAGTGTGTTTCTGTCCCTTGCTCAAGGGTTGTGTCAGGGAGGGTATCCGACGTAAAAACCTATGACAAATCAAATGTGCAAATCAGATAATTCGTTGTGGCGACCCCTGAAATCCTAAATTTATTCTGTTCTGTAGGGGAAATCTATATATATGATAGTTTATTACGAAAGCTCATAATGCAATGAATTGGCTCATTCCGCCATTTTCCGTTCATTGAGAAATAACCTCGGCACCCGGGCTAAGCAGCTAATGAGCCAAGAGTCATAATACACAAGCATCTTTGCTCGTCACGTGACCTAAAGAAGGTCCAGCAAGTCAAGATGGCGACATCATGTTCCTGGAAAGGTTGTTTAACCTTTACTGGAATGCGCGGCTGAAAAAAGTTCTTTGGGCTTTTTACACCCGAGCCGAGTGGCTCATCAGAACGGTGCTTATCCCCAGTTTCTATGGGTGAACAGAGGCACACTTGTGGTTAAGATCTCTCGATCATGAGTCCAGCACCCTAACCACTATGCCACCGGCCCCACGAATGGGCGGGTGAAATGTTGTTCAATTGCGAAAGTTCATTAAACTATTTGAAATGTTAAGATCGTTTGTCATGCTCTGTTCATTAGCATTTAATGATTGTTTACGTTTGCATTAGAAACTCGTGTTGAATGCTGAGAAATTGCTGTATAATTTATAGAAGCAATAGACCTCTCATGGTTAGCAATATGGCGATGCTAATAGAGTGAAGAACAAAACATCTTGACTGAGTCTTTAGAATGCACAATTTGCATGAAAATTGAAATAGATGAATTTTAATTTATAAAAAATAAATTTCAGCTTTATACAAAATTACCTAAAATTAAAATCAGCATTTGAAAACCAAACGACATGTAATTATAAACTATAGCATGTATGAAATTATATTAATAAATAATAATTATAGTGGTACCTCACCTTACGAAATTAATCCGTTCCAAAGCCTTTTTCTTAAGATGGATTTTTCTCAAATTGAAACGCATTTTACATGTAAAACGTGTGATTTGTTCCAAGGCCCCCAATACTACCCCCTGAACCCTTTAAAAATTATAAAAGCATACCTTTTAAGGCCTCCTTCTGCTTCAATATCGTACCGATGGTAAACGGGTTTGGCCATATTCCTTTGTGATATCACTCAACCCTCATCTGCATGCCACGAGCCCCCTTCTTTTCACTGGCACCAGAAATCACATGCATGCGTACGTGTGTGTGTGTGTGTGTGTGTGTGTGTGTGTGTGTGTGTGTGTGTGTGTGTGTGTGTGCGCGCGCGTGTTGATCATGTCTTCTTAGCAGAGTTATAATCTTACAAATGTTTATGGAAGGTTAAAAGCAATGAGCACACTCAAAAAACTTATGAAACAACAGTAACTCTGTCCCTTTACATGAAAAGCATTATGGGAGATGCAGCTCCATAATAGCCAATGGGAGGTAGGTGCGTCATCCCTCCTAGCCAATGGGAGGCCAGCAGGGTGGGATGTTGGGAGATAGTCAATGGAGAGCATCTCGAGCATTGTTTAAATGTCGCGTTTTAATGTTTGAATGGCGCGTTTCGTAAGGAGAACTTGTTTCGTATGCAGACAAAACATTTTCAAATCCCCAGAGGTTATCTTTCTGACTCAGCTTAGTGCCTTCCCTGTGAACAATAAAGCACACCCATTTTCATAGATGAAATGGGGAAATTGTAGTCACTGTAATAGAGATGTGGAGAAACACGGAAATCAAACTAAAGCGGGAAATGGTGGAGCACGGAACTGAGCCAGAGAGATCACGGGGAAGAGGGACAGTCTTCTAGCAACGGGAAGAGCGCTGCTAGTCCTTATAGCCCATGATTAAATGGAATTGGGTGTGTTTGTTTAGCACTCCACCCCACGTGTGGTAGCCATGCCCCTCTCCAATGCGGATGTCAATATGCAACTGTTTTCTGAGAGACTATAACACACTAAAATTCCACAGTGCCGTTAAAGAGTCTCTCACAACACAGACTAGAACAATGTACCTTATTCAATAATTTTTTTCACTTAATCTGCGAACCTATGGTATGAGTCATGGTACTGTTAACTTCTGTTCAAAAGGCGACGGAATGGATTAAGACCATTTACATTATTTGTAAAGGGAACAGCGGATTCGGAATCCGAATAGCCGTCTGGAACGGATTACGTTCAAGTACCGAGGCTCCACTGTATATATATATATATATATATACGTACACTACAAAAAAAAAGTTAAAAGATGTTTGGAAATTTCCTAGATATTTTTTCAGTTTTGTGAACTGGCCTTAATTTCAGTTTTTTTATTGACAAATATCCTTAACTTTTTTGTGTAGTTGATATATATATATATATAGTGGATTATTTATATGAGTTTGTTTGAACTATGATTACCTATCACAGAATTAACAAATTATTAGATATACACTCAGTTACTCAAACATGGATGGCAATTTGAAAACAAATTGTCCATTTTTGAATATAGAAATCTTTTCCTTTCACCTTTTTCCCTTTATCAGGGGTCACCACAGCGAACCAACTGATTGACATGTTTGTTTTGGCATAGGTTTTTACGTCAGATGCCCTTCCTAATACAACCCTTTAGCAAGGGGCAGAAACACGCTGACGGCTTTGCAGCCTACTCTTTATGAAAGTTAGCAATGGTTCTTTTACATGAACCTCTCATCATAGACAGTGAGAGACATGGCTGGCCTTTGATAACCCAGTTAGCTGCACTGGGGGGACAGTGACAACCTTGTGAAAAGTGGGACTCAAACCCTCATCCTTAGGATCAGCGATCCAGCACCCTTTACCACCAGGCCACCACTGCCCCACATTTCTAAATATTCTAATCATGGACTATGATGTTTGCAGATGATATTGTGATCTGTAGTGAGAGCAGAGAACGAGTGCAGGAAAATCTATAGAGGTAGAGGTATGCCCTAGAAAAGAGAGGAATGAAGATTAGCTTCAGCAAGACAGAATACATGTGTGTGAACGACAAGGACCCAAGAGGAACGGTGAGGTTACAGGGAGCAGAGATAAAGAACGCGGACGATTTTAAGTACTTAGGCTCAACAGTCCAGAGCAATGGAGAGTGTGGAAAAGAGGTGAAGAAGCGTGTGCAGGCAGGTTGGAATGGTTGGAGAAAAGTGTCCGGTGTGATGTGTGATAGGAGAGTATCAGCAAGAATGAAAGGAAAATCGTACAAGACGGTGTTGAGGCCAGCGATGTTGTATGGTTTAGAGACAGTGGCCCTGGGGGAAAAGACAGGAGGCAGAGCTGGAGGTAGCAGAGATGAAAATGTTGAGGTTCTCTTTAGGAGTAACGAGGATGGATAGGATCAGGACGGAGTACATCAGAGGGACAGCACATGTAAAAGGTTTTGGAGACAAAGTCCGAGAGACTAGATTGAGATGGTTTGGACTTGTACAGAGGAGGGATAGTGAGTATATTGGTCGTAGGATGCGGAGGCTGGAACTACCAGTCAGAAGGCCCAGAGGAAGACCAAAGAAGAGATTTATGGACGTGGTGAAGGAAGACATGAAGGTAGTTGGTGTAAGAGAAGATGCAGAGGATAGGGTGAGATGGAGGCAGATGATTCGTTGTGGCGACCCCTGAAGGGAAAAGCTGAAAGGAAAAGAAGAAGACTGATGTCGAGATTACATGACTTGTAATAACTTATTTATTAATAAATATTACTTTGTCATTATATAAAACGTTGAATAATAGCATACGATGCCAGACTTGTAGGACCAGAGATGATTATTTATAAATTATACAAAATAATATGAATTATAGACTAATAATTTAAAATATGGTTTACGATGAAGCATCTTTGTAATCCACACCCTGTATTTGTATGATTTTAAATCCTGGGACATATACGCATGGTTCCACAGCCATGTGCCCATCCTCCCATCTCCCTGAACCAAAGTGCATCAAATGAGATTAGCCCACCGACTCTTTCTCAGTCGCACAGATTGACACGCAAGTTAGGAAGCCGGCCAGATGTGTGTTCAGCAGCAGCGTATTAGACACTTCACACGATGCCGCCATTGTCAATAAGACGGTGCTGGATTAGGAGGCCGGATTACAGGCGGGCCTGTTTTGTTCCCACACTAGCTGGGATTAACGTGGAGACTTTGTGCTGCTTCAGAAACCACCAGCGCCAACAAACCTACAGACTGTAGATGGAATATTTCAACTTGGGTCAATTTCTTTCCTTTCGTGTCTCATTCATACAAACTGGATATTAAAGCCTACGAGGCCAAAATAGGAAAAGTAATATAAAAGAGCTCGAAACATGCAGCGCTAGATAGGATAAGATCAACAAACACATGGCATGCTTTCTACACTGACAGGGCAGTGGTGGTCTAGTGGTATAGGGCGCTGGATCGCTGATCCAAAGGTTGGGGGTTCAAGTCCCACTCTCCACAGGGTTGTCACTGTCCCCCCCAGTAAGGCGAACTGGGTTATCAAAGGCGGGCCATGTCTCTCACTGTCTATGGTGAGAGGTTGACGTAAAAGAACCATCGCTGACTTTCGTAAAGAGCAGCTGCAAAGTCGTCAGCGTGTTTCTGTCCCTCGCTAATAAAGGGTTGTGACAGGAAGGGCATCCGACCTAAAAACCTCTGCCAAATCAAACGTGCGAATCAGATGATTCGCTGTGGCGACTCCCGAGTAAAAGGGAAAAAGCCGAAAGGAAGACAGACAAAGCTTTCTACACCGTGTTTTTGCTAAAATTCTCTGTTAAAACATGTGAAGACACCAACCATCAACACAGAACCATAAAAACCACTGATTTCTCATTTAACCTCAAGAGTGTAAATGTTACCCATCAAGAACCCTGAACAGAAACACCATGTCAAACTTAAATTACTGAAGTGAGTTTGAGGTGAACGGCCCCGCCTTTGCCGTTCTGAGCCTTCCAGTAACGATGAGGAGTTCTTTGAATGATGGGATGAAAGTAACAAGAAGATGAAAGATCCCTTAAGCTTTATGTAATCACCGTCTCTACTCATTAGCTCTAATACCTGCACACATCCGACAACATCAACAACGGAATTAGCGTCCAAACCCTGTTTTTTTAAAAACAAGTTTCTCTAATGTGCACAATGGTGCTCGTGAGTCCGAGTGGAATTCAAGAGTGATTACTAAACAGCTGTGAATGCTGCAATGATCTGGGGTCATATTTATTGGTGTTAATAAAGAGCGTTAAACACATGTGCAGTTCAGTGTCACAGGAAAAGCAGATACACAAAACAGAGGAACACACACATCAGGAATATAATGCAGCCATGAGGCGGGGGGGGCACTAACCAGTGTCTCTCCCCCTTATGCCGGTCCCAAGCCCGGATAAATGCAGAGGGTTGCGACAGGAAGGGCATCCGGCGTAAAACTTCTGCCACATTTAAAAATGCAAATGATCAAAACAAAATTCATACCGGATCGGTCGAGGCCCGGGTTAACAACGACCGCCATCAGTGCTGTCAACCAACAGGGTGCTGATGGAAATTGGACTACTGTTGGTCGAAGACGTTGAAGAAGGAGAGGCGGGAGGCGTGTCCGTAGGCAGAGAGAGAAGAGGAAATGCGTGAGCCTCGGACTGAGAGTAGGGACTTTGAATGTTGGAACTATGCAAGGAAAAGATAGGGAGCTGGCTGACATGATGCAGAGGAGGAAGGTGGACATACTGTGTGTTCAGGAGACAAGGTGGAAAGGTAGAAAGGCTAAAAGCTTAGGAGCAGGGTTTAAACTGTTTTATAATGGTGTGGATGGGAAGAGAAATGGAGTAGGAGTCATCTTGAAGGAGGGGTTTGTCAGGAATGTTCTAGAAGTGAAAAGAGTGTCAGACAGAGTGATGAGTCTCAAGTTAGAAATTGAAGGCGTGATAGTCAATGTTGTTAGTGCTTATGCCCCACAGGCAGGATGTAAGCTAGAAGAGAAGGAGAGATTCTGGAGTGAGTTAGAGGAAGTGATGCAGAGTACCCCCAGAGGTGAAAGAGTGGTCATTGGAGCAGACTTCAATGGACATGTTGGTGCAGGCAACAGAGGGGACGAGGAAGTGATGGGCAGGTTTGGTATCCAGGACAGGAACACAGAAGGACAGATGTTGATCGATTTTGCAAAAAGGATGGAAATGGCTGTGGTGAATACTTTCTTCCAGAAGAAACAGAAGCATAGGGTGACTTATGAAAGCGGAGGTAAGAGCACACAGGTAGACTACATCTTGTGTAGGCGATGTAATTTGAAGGAAGTCAGTGACTGCAAAGTAGTAGTGGGTGAGAGTGTTGCCAAACAGCATAGGATGGTGGTGTGCAGGATGACACTGATGGTGAGAAAGGTGAAAAAGGCAAAGGTAGAGCAGAAGACAAAGTGGTGGAAGCTGAAAAAGGAAGAGTGTCGTGTTGTCTTCAAGGAGGAGTTGAAACAGGCTTTGGGTAGTCAGGAAGTGCTTCCAGAGGACTGGACAACCACAGCCAATGTGATCAGGGAGACCGGTAGGAGAGTATTTGGTGTGTCCTCTGGAAGGAAAGTAGATAAGGAAACTTGGTGGTGGAATGAGGAAGTGCAGGAGTGTGTACAAAAGAAGAGGTTAGCCAAGAAGAAGTGGGACATTGAGAGGACCAAAGAGAGTAAACAGGAGTACAGGGAGACACAGCGTAAGGCGAAGGTAGCAGTGTCAAAGGCCAAACAGAGGGCGTATGATGACTTGTATGATAGGTTGAACAGTAAGGAGGGAGAAAATGATCTATACAGGTTAGCACAGCAGAGAAATAGAGATGGGAAAGACGTGCAGCAAGTTAGAGTGATAAAGGACAGAGAGGGAAATGTATTGACTGATGACAGAAGTGTGCTGGGAAGATGGAAAGAGTACTTTGAAGAGCTGATGAATGAGGAAAATGAGAGAGAAAAAGAGTAGAAGGGGTGACCGTTGAGGAGCAGGAAGTAGCAAAGATTAGTAAGGGAGAAGTGAGGAGGGCATTGAAGAGGATGAAGAGTGGAAAGGCAGTTGGCCCTGATGACATACCAGTTGAGGTATGGAAGTGTCTAGGGGAGGTAGCAGTAGATTTTCTGACAAGAATATTCAACAAGGTCTTAGAAAGTGAGCAGATGCCAGAGGAATGGAGGAGAAGTGTGCTTGTGCCCATTTTTAAGAACAAGGGCGATGTACAGAGTTGTGGCAACTACAGAGGGATAAAGTTGATGAGCCATACAATGAAGCTATGGGAAAGAATAGTGGAAGCAAGACTAAGGGCAGAGGTCAGCATTTGTGAACAACAGTTTGGTTTCATGCCAAGAAAGAGCACCACAGATGCAGTGTTTGCTTTGAGGATGTTAATAGAGAAGTACAGAGAAGGTCAGAAGGAGCTGCATTGTGCCTTTGTGGATCTGGAGAAAGCATATGACAGGGTGCCGAGAGAAGAACTGTGGTATTGTATGAGGAAGTCTGGAGTGACAGAGAAGTATGTTAGAGTGGTGCAGGACATGTATGATAGATGTAAGACAGTGGTGAGGTGTGCTGTCGGTGTGACAGAAGAGTTCAAGGTGGAGGTGGGACTACATCAAGGGTCAGCTCTCAGCCCCTTCTTGTTTGCTATGGTGATGGACAGGCTAACAGATGAGGTTAGACAAGAATCTCCATGGACTATGATGTTTGCAGATGACATTGTGATCTGTAGTGAGAGCAGAGACCAAGTGGAGGAAAATCTAGAGAGGTGGAGGTATGCCCTGGAAAGGAGGGGATTGAAGGTTAGTCTTAGTAAGACAGAATACATGTGTGTGAACGACAAGGACCCAAGAGGAACTTTGAGGTTACAGGGGGCAGAGATAAAGAAGGTGGAGGATTTTAAGTACTTAGGCTCAACAATCCAGAGCAATGGAGAGTGTGGAAAAGAGGTGAAGAAGCGTGTGCAGGCAGGTTGGAATGGATGGAGAAAAGTGTCCGGTGTGATGTGTGATAGGAAGGTATCGGCAAGAATGAAAGGAAAAGTGTACAAGACGGTGTTGAGGCCAGCGATGTTGTATGGTTTAGAGACAGTGGCCCTGGGGAAAAGACAGGAGTCAGAGTTGGAGGTAGCAGAGATGAAAATGTTGAGGTTCTCTTTGGGAGTAACGAGGATGGATAGGATCAGAAATGAGTACATCAGAGGGACAGCACATGTTAGATGTTTTGGAGACAAAGTCAGAGAGGCTAGATTGAGATGGTTTGGACATGTACAGAGGAGGGATAGTGAGTATATTGGTCGTAGGATGCTGAGGTTGGAACTACCAGGCAAAAGGCCCAGAGGAAGACCAAAGAGAAGATTTATGGATGCAGTGAAGGCGGACATGATAGTCGTTGGAGTAGGAGTAGAAGATGCAGAGGATAGGGAGAGATGGAGGCAGATCATTTGCTGTGGCGACCCCTGAAGGGAACAGCCGAAAGGAAAAGAAGAAGAAGACACATCAGGAATATCTTTTACTACAAAGTCTGAATTGGTGAAGGAATTTGAATTTAGACCCCCCAAAAAAAAAAAAAAAAAAAAAAAAAAAAAAACACACACAATGTGACTCTGGTGGGTTGGTCACAAAAAACTTATCCAACAATTCTCTAAAGAATTGTGTGTGGAAAGTGCTGGGATTCAGAACCCTGGAATCTCTAATTTAAAAACGATGACGTGTCCACTGACGGGCCGCTGCAGCTCTAAATTAAATGAGTAAGGAATAAATGGTAATATTAAGCCTGTGTGACACTGAGAGGAAGTGCAGGGTAATGAGGCGCATCACTGATGTTTTGGGTGTGTGTACGTTTGCAGCTAAGAAAATCAAGACACACACACACACACACACACAGTCCCTCTCACACACACACACACACACACACACACACACACACACACACACACACACACACACACACACACAGTCCCTCTCAAACACACACACACACACACACACACACACACACACACACACACACACACACAGTCCCTCTCAAACACACACACACACACACACACACACACACACACACACACACACACACACACACACAGTCTCTCTCTCTCTGACACACTCACTCTCTCTCTTTCTCTGACACACACTCACTCACTCTCTCTGAAACACATTCACTCAGTCTCTGACACTCTCTCTCTTTGAAACACTCACTCGCACTCTCTGAAACAAACTCACTGACACTCACTCATTCACGCTCAGACACGCTTGCTCTCCCTCCGACACACTCGCTCACTTTCCCTCTCCCTGAAACACACTCACTCACTCACACACTCACTCTCTCTGAAACACACTCACTCATTCACTCTCTGAATCACTCTCTCTCTCTGACACACACTCTCTCTGACACACACTCTCTCTCTGACACACACACTCTCTCTCTCTGACACACACACTCTCTCTCTCTCTGACACACACTCTCTCTCTGACACACACACTCTCTCTCTCTCTGACACACACTCTTGCTCTCTCTGACACACACTCTCTCTCTCTCTTTCTCTGAAACACACTCTCTCTCTGACACACACTCTCTCTCTCTCTCTCTCTCTGACACACACTCTCTCTGACACACACTCTCTCTGACACACACTCTCTCTCTGACACACACACTCTCTCTGACACACACACTCTCTCTCTCTCTGACACACACACACTCTCTCTCTCTCTCTGACAATCACTCACTCAGTCTCTCTCTGAAACACACTCGCTGACACTCACTCATTCACTCACTCACGCTCAGACATGCTCGCCGACACGCTCGCTCTCTCGCCGACACGCTCGCTCTCCCTCCGACACACTCGCTCACTCTCCCTGTGACACACTAACTCTCCCTCTGACACAATTTCTCACACACACCCTGAGGGCTTGTGGCCGAGCCGAGCTGAACCGGCCTCTATAGCAAATGAGATTAAGATAAGCATCACAGTCACTGCTACATTCAGCAGGCAGCATTAATGAAATCGCCTCATAGTACAACACATTCAACTGCCTTCGTCTCAGTCTCTCACCCTCGCTACATCCCTTCATCCCCTCCCTCCCTATACCCCTCTATTCTCCCCCTCCTCCCTCCCGCCATTCATGTCCACCCCCTCAATCCCCTCCCCGCTCTTCCCCTCCGTCCCTACCTCCTCAGGTAATTCCCAGTCTCTCCCTACCTCACTCTTCCCCTCCCGCTTCCTCCTCCACTCTCCCACTATTCTCCACTCACCCCGCCTCTCCTCCCTGCTTCCTCCTCCTTTCTCTTCCACGCCCTCCCTCGCAGCATCCCTTCTTCTCTCACTCTCCCCACCCTCCCTTCTTCCCTCCCTCCCCCTTCTCCTCCCCTCTCTTCCCTTCATCACTCCTTCCTCAGTTCTCTTCCACTCCTTCCCTTGCAGCCTCCCTTCCTCTCTCACCCCTCCTTCCCATTTGTCATTCCTTCTCTCTCTCCCTCTACCTCTCTCTTCCCCTCTTCACCACCATCTCCTCCTCTTCCTCCCCTCTCCTCCCCCTCACGCCATCCGCCTTCCACCCTCTCCCTCCGCCCCTCCTCCCCATTTCCCCTCCCTCAATTTAGTCACTCTGTCCCCCTCCCCACACCCTTCTTTCCTCTCCCCCTTCCCCAGTCATTCCTCTCTCCCTACCTCTCTCCCTCTCCACCCCACCCCCTCTCCTCCCCTCACTGCACCCCTTCCCCTCTTCTCCCCTTAGTCATTCCTCTCTCCCTGCCTCTCTTCCCCTCAACCCCTCTTCCTCCTCCCCTAAATCCATCCCCATCCCCTCTCCCCCCTTCTCCCATCACTCCACCCCCTCCCTTCCTCCTCTCCCTCGCTCCATCCCCCTGCCCTCTCCCGCTCTGAAAATGAAAGTTAAGTCTGTTCTGATAGGTCCGGTATGGCATTTGTTGGTTTTGCAGACCAGAACAATATTCATTAAATCCAGAGCTCAAAGATGTGCCAGATGTAAGCAGAAAATAAATTCAATGAAAGTTAAAGGCCTTGCTGTTCAGATACCTGAGAAAAGGGATGCAAAATAAATCCCACAGATTAGAACATTAAAGTGCCGCTGAGGAACGAGAGCGAATTGTTTGGGTGGTATTTCGTCTAATTACAAAATTTCCCCTCATTTGATTTAGATAATCATCTTTCCAATAACATTAAGAAACGAGAACAATTACAAATTAATCCTGGATCTGGTGAGTGAGGTTTCTATGGGAAAAGAGAGATGGAGGGAGAGGGGGGAGGAAAAAAGAGGGGAACAAAACTGAAAAGAAAAGAAATACATTAAACCATGTGATCACAGCAAATTCTCATTTCTTATCCAACTATTTTGCCGTTTAATCCAATACGCAGTAATCCAATTTGTCTATCAGAGTTTTAAGGGCCGGATCTTGACTCCAACCCAAAAAAAAAAAAAAAAAAAAAAAAAAAAATTCACTTTTTTAAAACAAGTGACAATTTATTTTAAGTGCGGGCGAGTCTTATTTTATCTTCTACGCTCGATTGTTTTGATGAGTTAGAGCAAGAGTGAGCGAAAAGAAAAGAGAAAAGAACAAGCTGATCATTGTTTTGTGCGACTGAGCAGGACCTCATTAAAAGGCCGTTAGCAAGTATTTCTGAATATGCATGAAGGCAATAAGCAAATCCATGTTCATCCGTGCAGAGAGAGAGAGCGAGAGAGAGAGAGAGAGAGAGCGAGTGAGAGAGAGAGAGAGAGAGAGAGAGAGAGAGAGAGAGAGCGGTAAGTACAAAAGGATTGATTTAATTACTTGGAGTGGGGCTGTGGCATGGAGAAGTCTTGTTAGCGTGAAATGAAAGGGCCGCACTAGCCCTGCACCAGCCTGAAGGAAAGGAGTTTGGCTTTGGGCACAATACTTAATCTCAGGATAAAGCCGAGTCCATTGTGGCCCATGAGGCCCGTCAGTAGCTTCAGAATGGACACAACACATTTCTCAGTCAGTTAGGCCAAACTGGTTAAGCGCAAACCTCGTTCCCCTCCGAGCTTTTAAGTGAACACAGAGAGCAAGAAAGCAACAAGGCATGTCATGGGCGTAGAAAGTAAAAAAGAAGCCAGAGCTCTTGATCTTCTCGAACAACAGCGCTAAACGTAAATAATGCAGATGAACAGCTAATCATGTGATCATACATCACAGCTGCAGCTGGAATGGTAATAAATCAGTAATAATCATTGTGTAGGGCAGTACACTGTAAACCAATTTAAGACACATGCAGTATAATAATCAATATTATTATTAATAGCATCATCGGTACCAGTGTTAGGTTCTGGTGTTAAAGTTATTAGTATACTGTGTAATAATGAAATGAAATATACGCAGAGGACAGGAATAATACATCATTAATACTAACGTTTTTACTATCAGTGGTATTAGTGGAGGCTGTAAAATCATTAGCTGTTAGGTAGTGCATATATATATATATATATATATATATATATATATATATATAAAATTATGAAATAAAACTGTATTTATAAAAGACATAAGAAAACAAATTTAATGCATACTAATTAAATACTAAAATTAATAGTAGATTAAAAAAAATAGTAGATACTATTAAACATAGCAACCAAGAGTGAAGAGTGCAGTCACTGTAGCACTAATGATTAATATACTGTATATATTTAATATATTCCTGATTTTTCAGACTTATCAGAATCCTTCACTGATTTCAGAATAAATAAATAACTAAGTAAAAGTAGTATAAGCACTTTATAAATACAAGCTATTAGATGGTTGGATGACAAGTATTCGCATAAAGATACTTATTAATTATCTGATAATAATAATTTAATACCAAGTATTAAATATCAGTTGGATTGTAATAACTACAGGGATAATTGCATCCTATATAAAAATAAATCGTGCAGTAATACAAGTAATATTAATGCACATGACAGTAGGATATACTATTTAAATACTAACCAAGTAAACACTAAGAAATAGAACACTGATTATAATTAATGCTGGAATTATGAGTAATAGCTGCTGCATTGTTATTATGAGGGTCCGTATTTAAATGTGATATTAAGCTTTGGTACACTACTGGAGTTCAGCAGCTGTTGGTGAACCAGCACGCCACACTACTAAGGAATAAAAACCACACATGAGGAATCATTTTTAATTTAAATAATATTGCTCGGAAGAAAAAAAAATAAAAGAAAAAACAGAAATCAATAGAAGAACAAAAATTATCAGTAAAAAAAAAGTTATCTTCTATTGGCTGAGCCGCGAGTGATCCATGGGATTAATGCTTCGTTTTCTCATCTTAATTATTGTTCAGAATTTTTTTTGCTGTTAGAAACTCGGAGCTAACATTTAAATAGTTGCAGTATTTAGAATGAATTTTAATTTGTAAAATGCTGCAAGTCATTTAATTGCACTAATCAGTGATGTTATTTTTGGCTGCAAAGGTTTCGGTTTTCAGTCTGGAAGCGGAGATGTACACATACTGCAGACTGTGATGATCTATATTGGGTACACGACATCATCATGACAAGCCATCAGTGCATTAAATAAACTCAGTCCCTGGGTAGACACGGTAACGGTAAGCCCAGCAGTAACCCCTCAGTATTCATCTGAGTATGGCGTTGTTTGTGTGGTAGAAATCAATAAAATGTTTAATAGTGATACTAGACTGAGCACAACAGACTTCATCACACTGACAAATCAGCACTTTCTCAACACCACCACTTTTAATTCCTAAATAAAGCTCCAATCCCCAACTCAAGAAGGAATTCAATTTGCTGCCGGCATTGTTGGCCCGACGCTGCTTGCTTTGTGGCTTAAGAGAAAGAATTCATATCCATAAGCGCTCTTAAACTGTGGGGTGAGAAGCTAGCGGGATCGACAAAGTCGCTTTTAATGAAAGGAAAGTCTGCAGCTATACATACATCGTTATCGCACCGTCATTCACGGCATTGTTTGAAGATCGGGTCGCCTGTAACGTGTCGCACTCGTCCGTCTCCTCGCTGCTGAGAACACAAACAGCCGCTCTGCAAACAGCTCGGATTCCCGAGCTAACGGCCACGACGCTACACACTCGAAGGCGAGAACAAACGGCCGGCTGATGATGGAGTTTTTTCCCTTTTCCCGGTATTTACCCTCATGTTCAGTTTACATGTTGCTACTCCTGACAGTACGAAAGCAGAACCAATGCAAATTGCTGTTCTGTCTGTCAACCTGCAGCAATCTCAAATATCTAACTGTCACCCCCCCACCCCCACCCCCCACTCTTAAATTGCATTAAAAAAAAAAAAAAAAAAAAAAATCAATAAACATTATCATGGCCTGACAGATTGTCGGCGAGCCAGGGCTGCACCTTTTGCCTTAATCCCTGGCCGCTATCGCACGGCCTGGACAGACAGTTTACTTTACAAAACAACTATTACGCTTGTTGTCACTCTGCAGAAATATTAAAGCGACGCATAGTGACGGACAAACGAGAAAAAGAAATCGAATGAAAACGTGAGGGATGACGACGATTGTGAGGTGCAATGTTGTGAAAGCTGTGTTTGTTAAACTATGAGGACCTGCCAGTCGAGGGTGAGAATTAAAGGAAAAACAGAGAGAATACGAGCGCATTTCACTCTTCAATTTAATGCAAACGTACAAACAGCCGGATAATTCACACAACTGTTTATCCGATCCAACAGGTTCATAAATACACTGTGCATCTCAGAACCGAAGGGTGTCACACAGAAAAACAAAAAAAACAATTAAATTACATGCATGATGGACTATACAAGTACACACACACACACACACACACAAGTAATATGCATGATATATATATATATATATATATATATATATATATATATATATATATATATATAGAGAGAGAGAGAGAGAGAGAGAGAGAGAGAGAGTGTGTGTGTGTGTGTGTATGTGTGTATGTGTATCCTGAAGGCTTGTGGCCGAGCCTGGCTGAAACAGCCTTGACAGCCAAATAAGATTCTCTCTCTCTCTCTCTCACACACACACACGCACACACACGCGCACACACACACACACACGCAGAGCTTTATCCTTTATTTAAAGCCAATCCCAGCTGACTGGTTGAATGCAAAATGCACCCTGAACAGCTTTCTAGACCATTACAGGACGAACACACACAAACACAAAACCATTCACGTGCACATTCACACCTAAGGGCAATCAAAAATGAAAAATTACTCAGTTTGTTCATTTTTACTGAGGGAAGAAACTAGAATATACAGAGGAATCCCATGTAAAAATGAAAATAACATGCAAACCACCTCACTAGGCATGGTGCTTGAACCCAGGACACTATTTTTGAGGTGAAAGTACAAATTACTATGTTGTGTACATGTGCACACACCCCCGCGCGCACACACACACACACACACACACACACACACACACACACACACACACACACACACACATTCATTTGAAAAAGTCTGTAATATAAGCCTCTTGGGTTTGGGAGGTGACCACAGACCCCACTCTGCTGCTCTCGTTATTTCCATTATTCCTATAACTTCGATCCTTGCTCCGATCTGGGCATGTATGAAACACGCCGCCTGAGCTCGAGGGCTATCAAGGGGTAAAAAGCAGGACCCTTCAGGTAATTAATATTACACAAGTGGCAGATGAGAGAGCGTTGCAAGAAAGATCACCTGGTGAAGACCTCAGGGGGAAAGAAGGTGTTTCATTAAAAGCCTCGGAACAATAAGAAGCCAGGAACAATGCGTTCTGGCACTTGGGCTCAACAGGCTCTTCAAGTCATGGCTTAGATAAGAATGGCAACCTATCCCGGGTTAATAATCTCATAACAAAAGCTAAAAGACATCATCCTATTAACTAGTGATCTCCAGAGCGAATGCGAGCTACTTCCAATGCCTTTTTCTCCACAACGCTGCTGTTAAAGACACAGAATCCAGGTTCCACCCCCAGCAGGAGACCAGGACCTTCTTTCAGCCTTTATCTCACGCCCTTGTTTGGGACCTTTCAAGTGGACTCTGATGTGTCAGCAATATTATTGGGCTTTCACCCAAAAAAAAAAAAGAAGAAAAAGAGAGAGAAAATGTTCCTGTATTTGAGAAACGCAGTTTTTCATAAGACGACTGAAAGCGGAACATGTTTACAAATCATTTCAATTCTCAACTCGTCCCCGAGGAGGAAAGTTAGCGACAGCCTAAACTCCCACCCCTCCACCTCCCCACCCCTCAGTGACACCATCTCCTAGTCCTCGTTGTACATTTTACCTTTTTCCTCTTTTCTTCCATTTTCCTCTCTTTTCTTCCTCAGAGGGAAGATTAAATGAGTGACGCGGGCTGAAAGGCTCCGGGCTGCTCCGACACAAAAACTGCTAAAAATTCTCATTTAGTTGTCTTTATTTTGCTAGCGCCATGTGGTCCTTGAAGATGTTGAAAACATGGGAAGCGGAGGAAAAGATCAGAGCCTGCTCATTAGCATCGGGACAGAATCGGAGAGGCCGTGATGTATAGCGGCCTGGCTCTAGAGCTTCGGTGCGAGCGGTTGGTGGTAAGCTCTCCGCTTCATTGTGCTTTTGTCTTTCCTTGGGTCGAACTCTCAGCGGGGAGCTACACTGGCCTCGGGTTACACAGAACTATAGAGAATTTTTAAATAATATGGAATGTACTGGAAATGCTGTAATGACACTGATGGCGGCAACTCCTATACAGGATGTACGTGTTCTTTCCTCCATTTCACACCATGATACAATAACCTTATTCGCACCGAATTCTCCTCCTCACAGCTCAGAAGCTACTGATTCATTTTCTACGTAAACATCAGCTCGGACAGATGTACTCGACAGGACACGTTGATACGAATGCAGCTCTTCTGTCATGTTTCTATAGGAACAGCTAATTTAGAAGAAGACTTTAAATAGAACACATCATATAATCTAAACCTAATAATAATAGTAATAATAATACGTTTCTATTGAATAAATAAAGTGGGTAATTTTCGATATGGTGACATCTTCTATGTGGAACTGTTTAACATTAGGGGAAGGAGTCTCCACTGACAGCAAGTTTTTCACCACAGGAATAGGTACTGGTAGTGAAAAAATGAAAGTCGTCATAAATGGATGGTTTAGGTTCTATTTGTTGGATTTGCCATTCCAAATCACCAGTCTCGATTTCATGCAGTTATCTTGAACGGTTTCCGAGATGGAACAGGCTCTATTACCCCCACTTCAGGCCCCTGGCTCAGACATCATTTGGGACACATTTGGGGAGACTATGAAACAAGAAATCTTACTTTCTACAAATACTTAATGCCATTTCTCAGTCATTTCTAAAACCTAGTTCTGCATTATGACGTTTCAGGCCCATCAGCTAATAGGTTTTGTAGTAAAAGCCATTTCAAAATGCCCCCCCCCAATGGTTTTATGGTAGCACCAAATTGGCAAACATGACATTTTTGGACGCTTCTATTTTCAAAATTAGACATCTGGAAAGCCCCATTGTTATTTTTCAAGATAATGGGATAGACTAGACCACAGTAATTTTTTATGGAGGCCAATTCTTCCCACTTTTGGAATTATTGTCCCTCAAAATGCCTCAAGCTGCAATTTACACCATGGGGGGGGGGGGGGGGGGGGTTGTGTGTGTGTGAGAATCTTTTGAAAATTCCTTCAAATTTAACCAAACAAAGTCAATACCTTAATACTTTTGTTTCCAAGGGAAAAAGACCTGCTTGACCAATTGGAAACATCAGCTGTAGGCTATCTACCATGGGTTTAGCTGTGAAGGAGGTCAAACGTGTTAAATGGGAAAATGTTGGAAAAGATTAATAGATAATCCCTTTGGGAAATTCAGAGTATTGTAATAATTTACAATCTTTTTCAGAGTATTTGTACTCTTGATTCACTGGAAAAAGAAACGGATCATATGAATAAACAATCCTATCTTTGATAATGATGATCATTCTACTTTGAGTGACTGGGGGCGTGGCCTCGAGTACACATACAGCAGCTGATTTTAGACAGGAATGTATGCATCATATAATGTAGGTTGTCTGTAAATAAAATGACTTTATAAAGCTAAAATGAATGAAAAAGTAATTATGAACAATATCACAAGCGTTTGTTTGCTTATTTCTCTAATCACAGCATGTGATTAGGTCACGTGACCACATCAACGGCACAGGAATGAACGTAGATTTATCCATCAAAACACTCTTAAATAGCCGCCGACTGAGTTGGAGTCTTAATTTACATCTGAGGAACATGTCCTATCTGTTGATTTTGAAATTAGAACCTATAAATGAAATAAAAATCTGCGGGAAGTCGGAAGTGCCAATTCTGTTCATGTTTAACCAGCGAGCCGAGTGACCTGATCAATTCAGAGTCAAAGTCTTTATTTATCGCAAGATCAACAAAACAGCCACACCAGAAAATTTTATACACAATAAAGGTTATATTCCGATTGTAGAAATATATATAGTACTCAGCCAGGTATGGAATAAATAAATCAGAAATGACGGTATCCTGCTCAGACGTGTCCATCATGGTGGCGGCCATCTTGGCGTGTGATGGTCAATACCACTTATTTTTTGAGGGGGACTTGCCATTGAATTGCCTGGCGCGTGCGTCACACTCATTTCTTCTTGAGTTTCAATTCAAATTTTGTTTTAAACTAGATAAAAATCTCTAAATTTCGATCCCTAGTCTATAGGGTTATTATATTCTACCGATATTTCAAAAAATGGAAATCATCTTGGGGATATTTATAAATATGAAGGTTTCCAAAAAAAAAAAAAAACAAACAAACAAAAAAAAAACCAACAATGCAAAATATACCCCTCACAAACCGGGTATGTATGGAAACCTGGAGATTCACTGCTGAATATGGTAATGGTTTAGACCAAGTTTGTCAGATTGTCGGAACCCGGACAGTTCGTGGACAAGACCTTGCAGCCCGGTCACAGTACACTTGAGATCTCGTCAAAATAAAGGTGCTGTAATCAATGTTGGTGAAAAACCAACACAAACTCAGTCTAAAATTGAAATGTTCTTTTATCATGAACACGGCTGAATTTGGTACTACAGGAACAGGAATGAAATTAACTTTTAACTCAATTACATTTATTCAGCATTAGTATTTGGTTGCAAGGGCTGCATTTGCAGGTTGAAGTTTGAGTATTTTCAGTCGTGAGGCTTAGCTGTGACACAATTCCTGAATGGATCATGCGCCAGTGCCGGTACCTAATAGGAAAGTCTTCAGTACTTTACACTTCCTGTTTCTAAGAAATATGCCAAGCGTCACTTTTTTAAATTTTATAAATATAAAGAGACCCACATGAAGGAGGCTGATGAGGGAGCCGCTGTGTCCGTGCTGAAGTGATCAACAATCCTGTGCAGTAAATACTACAAAAGATTAGTGAAGTTTAAGTCAAGTTTTAAAATAGAAAAAGAAATAAAACTTCACTTTTTTGTGTTTGTTTAGTACAAGTTAAGCTGAGTTTAGAAACCTGTTACAGAGAACGGTTCTCTTGTGACTGTGTGCAGTATACAGAAGAATAAAACTCTGAATGAGTGTAAAAAAACGATGCTGTTACGCTGCACGGTGCTCAGCTTTACTCGGAGCATGCGGCGCCCACCTGATCTGCATCTGTCACGGTTAGAATGTGTAAAAAATAAGCTGTACCAAACTTGATTTGATTTTCTTTATGTTCCTGCGTAGTGTACACTCATCATTCAGTTCAGAATTAAACACTTCCTTCAGTCAAACAGCAACATCCATCTCAACATCAGTCAATAGTGGTTCACAGTCACCAGTGGATGGTCTGGAAAAATGCAAATATAAACTGCTAAACATGGAGTCGAACTAAAATAAATATCATTTTTAAAATCACTGATTGGTGTAAAAGGCATAACAGGAATAAAGACTTTAGGATGGTGATGTCGAAAAATCTCGTCAGGATTGGAACAGTTGGGCTGCATGCATAACGGTTCATTCCTCACATATCGACTGTGATGCTGGTGAACCATATCTGATAGGTTTTATTGTTTTTTTTAAATAAAATAGTAGCATAAGGAAAGCAGATGTCTGATTAACCAAACAACATGGCTGTCAATCAAGTCATCTGTTAACAAACAGAGCTAAGCCCGCACCAACAATCACGCTGTTCTGGCCGCTTCCCATCAGAAGAGCAGAGAAAAAACCGTCAGCGCCAACACACTGCGTCTCCATTTCGCTTCTGCCGTATGGCTAAAGGTCTAGACGGACGGGTTTATTGTCTTCCTTCACAGTGGCTGGCCTACTACCATCTCAAACGATGACCTCGAGGTACATCAACCGCTAATTTCCCCAGATCCACTAGGAAACGACGCGCAACTTGTAATCTGTTGGCCCTTAAAGGACTCCATTCAAACGGCGCATCTCAACATCTCCCCACACTTTCACTACCATCGTGATACGCCGAGTCTTAAAAGCACCATCTCTCGAGAAAAGTGCAAAAATACAAAGGAGAGGAAAAAAAAAAAGAGGAGTAGAAATTTTCATCTGGGGATATTTATGTAATACTTTGGGATTAAAAATGATCCCAAATCTCGATCCAAATGCAGGAACAGATGTTTACTGGAACAAAGAAAATCTAAAGCGGTTTGTGCCAACAATATGATGCTGCAAAGATCTTGAGTTTAACGCGACGCTGCCTTCAAACGAGACTCGGATCACATGTTACCAAAGTGATCAACAATTGGAGCAACAATAGCTACAGCAGTGAGGACGGTGGGGGCAGAATAAATTAATACTTGATTCCTTCAGCTTTGATGGAATTAGCCATACTCTTTTTCTCAATGTGCCATGTGAATGTGTTCGCATTAAATGATTTTTTTCCCCTCTTCCCTCCATTCATCCTCCTTTCTGACGAGTGAGGCCACCCAGCAGAAAGCAACTGATGCAAAACCCCCGAGTAATCCCTGCGTTTATCTCTCCACCGTGGTTAGTCAGAACACAGTGGCCATTATCTGGCGGATTTAGGCAAACTTTCATTTATTTGTTGGCCTCGGGTATTCTCTTTCCCCTGTCTACAGTGCCTGGGTTTTGGATCACACCACCTCTCTCTCTCTCTCTTTCTCTCTCTCTCTCTTCCTCTCTGCCCCCCCAATACCGCTATTCCAATGTAAATAGATTTGCATAGAGCCACAATGCATCCATCTGAGGCACTGATTAGTTGACAGAGAAGAGGCCTGCTGGCATGGCGGGGTGAAGGGTTGGTGCATGGAGGAAAAGAGGAACTCCTCCAGGACACGAGGAAGACATGCATATGGATCTGTGTTTGCATGAAGAAAATCTTCGACGCAGCCAAATGGATCGCTTTCAGTTGGACTCTCGCAAACGCTGCTGTAAACAAGCCCACCTCTGCCAACCCTTGGCTGAAATCACTGCTTTATACCAAAAACACTAACATGACTGCGGCCCTTTTTTCTCCCCATTTTGAAATTAAACAAGGCATGTTTGGTCCTCCCCTGAAGAGGTTAATCCCAAGACATATGCCTTTTACGACACTGTCTGTAATGCCCTTCATCACAGTTCCTTCGATGGATTCACACCTCACTGTATAAGCCACACTTACCCAACACACTCAGGCACTACAGATTCATTTAGGAAACCATTTCCCTTCCTCCAGAATGCGCAGTTCAGATAATACAAAGCACAATGAAGTTAAAAGTGAAATACGGAAAAGTTTCATGATTAAGGGTTTAACACCTGATGCTAGGCAGAGACCAAAAAGGACCAAACACTGGTTTACTACTGATGTTTATCTTTACTGTAGGGCATCTTTTACCCGCTATAAATTTGTGAATTTTACACCCCTCTCTGTGACATCAGCATGCGCAGGTCACCGGTAGGTGATGTCAGAGTGTGTAGATCATGTGACACAACGAGATAAAGAGATGGACAGAGCAGGAAAAAAAGGAGAAGACAGACAGAAGGACAGACAGCACCACTAAACGGTCTGTTCACTACATGAGACTCCCGCAACTAAAATAAGAGGAAGAACAAAAGAAAAGGATGACTAAGCATGCATAAGGAAGGAGATGTGTCCAGTAATACCCGTGTGGGTGTGTCTTCATTCCAAGATGGCTGCTCCATCACGTTACGAAGTAATAATGACACCGTCTCTGTAGCAGTAAAAAAATCTCAGTGAGTCATCACCACCAATAAACATGTCTTAGTGAATCTCTTACATTTGGACTGAAGGAGACATGATGGAAATGACATCCGAGGGGTTTTTGAGCAAACGTTCTTTTAAAAGACCGGACACTACGTGAGGAAAGCACAGCTGAAGGGTGATGATGAAAAGGAAGCGCGTGATTGGTTGAAAACATCTGATCATCATTTACTGCTGAACACCACACAGGAAAACATTTCACCACAGAGCCGTCTCACAGGCCGTCTGGGTCGCAAGTGCACTGATGAAAAGTGATTGAAAGAGAAAAAAAGACTCAGATGACTGAGTACAAGGAGTGAGAGACACAGAGAGAGAGAGAGAGAGAGCGAGAGAGAGAGCGAGAGAGAGAGAGAGAGAGAGAGAGAGAGAGAGAGAGTAATTCGATGTCGAGGAACAACACTGTCAGTGTGTGCTGCCACTCTTCGCAGTTCCTATTCGATAACTTGCCCCTCCCCCTGCACCAGGACCCCGGTGCGACTCCTCTACCCCCAGGCTATGCTCGAGAACAAATTTGAGCAGTGTCATATTGCATGCATTTCAACAAGGCCAACACAGTCACCGCCCCGTCCTGCTTAATGAATTAAACTGAGCGAGTAATGGATGTGCTAACACTATTAGCCCTGCTTTCCATATCTGCACTGTGGATTCTGCCCCCCCCCGCCCGCTTCTCTGTCAGGTTTGCTTAAAGACAAATTGATAATGAGCCCCCTTCGCTACTGTAAGTACAGGACTCCCCAGCTATCTCTTCATCTCTCCCTAACGGCAGGACAATGGTGTTTAAATTGTCGTTTCCATTAGATGAAATAAGCTGGTTTGGCTTTTGGATTCGAGCACCAGGAATGCACAGGCCCCATACAAAGGCAAATGAACAACTAGGCTAGCATAGCAGGGCCCTTTGGCACACGAAAGCCTTAATTACAGGCCAACCCCCCCCCCCTCCCCCCCACGTCATTACACTTAATTGTAAAGTGTGTCTTAATTGGTTATCATATGAAAAGCCCTATTAATGGGATGCATGGCTAAAATTCAATTATGTCATCAGTGGATGATTTGTTAACCAAATAACGATCAATTACACAAATGGGGGTCAACTCAACCAAACTGGTTTGCTAAGGCCTTCATTTGTCAATTTTTGAGAACAAGAGTGCAAACCTATCATTTAACTGATTCATGATAATCTCACAACTGACGTCAAGCTTCACACAAATGAAAGTGAGAACCACGAAGCATCCGTATGTCGACAAAAAACACTAAAAACATGTGACGCTACAATACAATCATAAAGGGGACAGGATTAGCGTGTTTTTGGCTTCTTCTCCGCATCATAGCGGCTTTCACAGGTCGAGACACTTGAAGCTCTGGCTGAGTGCTACTGGAATGATGAAAAGACCTTCGAGATGCTTCAATAAAAGAGAGATTATAATAAGCGGCGTCATTGTGGCGCCTTTTGAAAATGCTAATCGGGGCCTATCACAAGCTGCTCGCTACGCCGTACATAGTGCGGCATCGAACCTAACTTCACACAGACAATTTATAAATGCGACTGAACACTGGTGTGAGGGAAGAGAAGAAAGAACTCGAGGACGACGCGAACACAAAGGAGGGCAGAGACACATTTACATACAGTTATAAAAATAAAACAATACATTTATATATTGCACATCTTCGAATGAAAAGCTGATCTGCAGCAAACAACAATCCCCCCCCCCCCCCCTCAAGCTCCATCCACCACGCACGTTTTATCTTAAGATTTTCAGACAATGCCTGGAGGATCCCGTTCCCTAATCTTCCTAAAAATCCCCTTTCATCCGACTGTTAAAGAATGTTTGAATGGCTGACACCAGACCGAAAAGGAGAAGGAAGAAAAAACCCGTCTTCACATGGGGAGGGGGGTGAAGACGATGTGGGAACGGGTGGGGGTGTTCGGAGCGCAAAGTCAGCGCAACTTAACTAACAGACTTGTGTGTTTTTGCTGTTTTTGACGGACAGTCTGAAAGGTGGGTTAGGCTCGAGCAGCTCGTTCTTCAGTTCTTCGTACCGAACACCGTGGATCTCTACAGGGCCCAGAACTGCCATATAACTACCATCCATCTGGAGTCAAGGGAAGAGTCACCAAGGTCATTCTAAAATTAAATTTGATGCAAGGACACAAATACACCCAGCTACAAACTGAACATTCTGTCAACTGTCCTTTGAAGCTTGTTTTTACGGTGGGGGATGGGGCAAAATCCGGCATTAACTCTGCAGAACCGGTCACCTCCTGATCTGGCGCTGGCCTTTGCGGCCGCTCCAAAAGTGTCGGCTTTATGAGGCAAATTCCTGCGTTTGTCTCCAGGCTTACTTACTGCCGCTCGGCGCACAGGCTTGGCAGGGAGGCTAAATGAAGTCTTTGGTCTTTGAAATTAGAGTGGACAAGGTACTGAGTCCAGAGAGCGCGGGAGAGAGGGAGAGAGCAAGATTTTGCAAAAAATGCTATGACAAAAACATGTGTGCGAGAGTGTGCGAGAGTGTCCGGGTGTGACCGTGTGCGAGTGTATGACAGTGTGAGAGAGACAGTGTATGTCCGAGTGTGTGCGCATGACGGTGCGAGTGTATGACAGTGTGAGAGCGGGTGTGTGTATGAGAGCGTGCATGTCCGAGTGTGTGTGAATGTGCGAGAGCGTGCGTGTGTCCGGGTGTGTGTGTGTGTGTGTGTGTGAGAGTGTGCATGTGCGAGAGTGTGCGTGTTGATTCTGAGAGACATGCTCTTCCTCAGAATGACAGGTATTACACTCAACACTTTTTTCTGCACTCTCACTGTTGAAAGATTATACCGGTTATCCCATTAATGCTGCGGGGAAATGCCATTCTTGTGTCTTTAAGCTCTTGCATAGGAGGTCAAGAGGAGTACGCCGGCGCTTACACGGCCGCTCTGGATGTAATCTTCCCAAAGTTACAATAATTAATGTTAAGCTTCTTTAAGCAATACGTTTCTGAAAGAACTCGCCTGATAATATACTTAAAGCGGCGCGGGGCTGTTTGTGTTGCCTGAGCTCGCAGGACCAATCTCCATGCGGCTCACGTAGTCCAGCTTAAACCTACTGCTAAACTAAAGGGGCTGGATATTAGTGGCATCCCCCCCACCCTGTAAACCACACACACACATACACACACACACACACACACACATACACACACACACACACACACACACACACACACACACACACACACACACAGCACACACATGCTCAGTTATTTCTGCTCGGCTGATGTACGTACAATGAGAGCCGACAGTGAAATATGACTGAAAAGACAAAAACAACTCGTATAAACGAGTGTGAATAAAATCAAAGGCAACAGAGGTGCATTACGAGGAGGCGGTTTGTGCTCGCACACCACTGAGCTGCCGATCTCCGTCTCGTATGAATATCTGTGACCGAGATGAACGGCGGGGGAAAAATGGCGAGGGATTAGAGTGCAATAAAACCTGTGTCAGTGTTATCAGGCTCGAGTGCAATTTTTAAACATATGTTAATCTCGGCTATAAAACTCGGGTCCTTCTCCCCTTCTGTTATCTGTCTTATCGAACGCTCGGCGGGTGTGAGTTACTCTGAGCGACTTTACAAGTTATTCTCATAATTGTGTCCATTGTGCCGGGTTAGAAAAGCCATTTTGAAAGTCATGTGTGTGCATGAATGTGTAAATAGAGATGGATGTTGAGCAGATGTGTTTGAGGGGAAAAAAAACGAAGGAGTCGCTGATAACGCCTCGTCGAAAAATTTCAATACAACACGGAAACATTGTGGAGCGACAGATCGACGCTCTGACGCTGAAGGGACCTTTTTTCCTCCCACATCACATTTCCATCCATTTAAATCTGATGTGTTCATTAAAAAAAAGAGTATTGAGACGACGATAAACACAGACGTGATGATATACTGAAGGAAGCACCAGTGGTGGAGTCGATGTACGCGTATTTAGGTAAATGTTCTTATTCTGAATTTTTCCTGACGTGAAGGACATTTCTCCCTCTGGTGAAAGAATAACGAGTTCATTAAGTGTCAGCCCCGAGCACCGAGTCTGCCGGAGTCTCGCATCGTTAGGGCACTACCGTAATTAAGAGTTGTTAGAAAGCGAATTCTCCAACTGCAGATTAGAAAATTAAACTATTTACTGATTACATATTAATAGAGGACAACAATGGTACTTGCAATAAGCTTGGAAGGCGACCAAGGAATAAATCTGTGTACTTAATTACTATAAACAAAGGTTGCATGGAAATAGGGTTTTTTTTCGTAGGCGCCGCTCCCTTCTGTAATGGGCCTGATATCAGAAGACACTTGACAATTCTTGTTCAATTATCTCTGTTCTCTAATGTGCTGTGAACTGCACATGGTAAATAAATTAAGCGGCCCAATTACTGCCAAGTCTTCTGGGGAGAACTGACTTGACGCTCAAAAAAAAAAAAACCCCAGCACACACAAAAAGCCAATGAATTTGATAATCTAATGAGAGAGAGAGAGAGAGAGAGCGAGAGAGAGAACAAAATGAAAGGATGAGACGAATGGAGATCTGCTCTTCACAAAGTGTTTTAGTACAACAGACAGACACAACACCCCCCCCACCCCCACCCGATTAACACAAACCCTGCGGCAAAATTATACTTGTTGATTTTTCCAAAATGCAGAAAAAACAATCAATCAAGCAAAAATCTAAAATTTTTAAGTGTAAATAAATATTCTGTCTAGTTTTCGCTTTTCCATTGGCCAGAATCTTATCCTTAAAGCTCTTGCAAAGAAAAACTATTTAGCTTAAACAAGAAAGTTTTACAACATTCAAGATAATTATATTTACATTTCACGCACTCGACAGCCGAGCGTCCCCAGAGCAACTTGTATTTTAAATCTGAATTACAGAGCAGAGCAGTTGAAGGTTCAGACTCAACAGATGCAGCTCGATGGTCATGGGGCTTGAACCCCCAACCTTCTGATCAGTGCGGTGGAGTCTTCACTGCTGAGCCACCAAAATACGGCTTGTTCCTGGTACAACTTCTTTGTTTTCAGCCAAGCCGTTGCACCGCAGCACTCGGGTCACGTTAGCAATTCTGCTCATTATCATTAAAATTAGCCTCCTGTAGAACAGCCTGCCAGAAGAGATCCAGAAGCCTGCAGAGTCCAGAAGTGATCACAACATGCACTTTATTATATATTGACTAAAATCTACAGGGTAAAGACACGAAAACCGTCAGCTTGCATTTGTCGCTAATGAACTCGGAAGCACTGCGAACGACATCTTGAGACGAAATTGAAGAAAAAAAATATAGATGAAAATAAAAAGTAAATAAAAAGCTACTGGATTGGAAATATCTATCTGGTGGAATAGATCCAGACTCATTAGAAAGTATTAAAGGCTTTTCAACAACAGGAAAATGTTGATGGAAGAATTAAAAATTTAATATAATTTAGTTTGCATTGATCTGCAAAGTTTTATTTTTATTGTATATTTAATTGATAGAATCTAATATTTTGCTGTTGGATTTAATGTGAAATATATCTAAAACATAATTTATATTTTTTGTGTGTGGAGATAAACATTTGCCTTGTGCCTGCATCAGTTTCATCTGGGAACTCTAGTTTCCTCCCACACTTTAAAGCACATTAGGTTACTTGGCTGTTCCAAATCACCCCGAGGTATGACTGAGTGGTTGTGTGTTGGACCTAATGTATACGTGGGTGTGTGCACGTGTGTGTGTTCGCTTCCGAAATGTTCCCAGAAATTAGTCACAAATGAGAAATTGTGATAAGTCGGAATTAATAAATAAACAAATCTACACACCAGTTCAGATGCATGTTCAAATATAAACACACCCGGAGCACAGATAGACAGGATCAGGAAGGAATATGTACAACAGACAGGATCTTCACTTTCACTCCTTCACTCCTTCTCTCTCTCTCTCTCTCTCACACACACACACACACACACACACACACACACACACACAAGAGCATGTTGATCTGTTTGGTTTGTGTCCTGAGCGGCTAACCGGCTTGGGTTCATATCACATCACAGTGAAAAAGCCCTTCAGGCTCACACAATGGCTCCGGTGTCTGCAGACGTGAGACCAGCCGAGTAAGAGACGGAAAGGAAGAGGGAGCAGGGGAGGGAGTGGGGTGGGGGGTGTTGTCAAACGCAAAATGGAGATAGTTTTGATATGAGAGCAATGCGACCGAGAAGCGTATAAACCAAAGCAAACAACCCTCCCCCCGTGGGAAAATACTTGTTTACTATCAGTGACTGCATGACTGGATGCTGGTCCTCGAATTTCACTGCAACCTGTTTGCTGACCATCACCTTTACATCATTTCAGTGGCCAAAGCCTCGCCAGACCCCCACACCCCCCCACCCTTACACCCCACCCTTACACACCTTCATGAGTGTTTGACAAACACAGGCAGACGACGCGCTGGTATGTATCTATGTGCACATGCTATTATTTTTTTGCTCCTCTCCAAAATTCCATTTCTGACACTCTCTCTCTCTCTCTCTCTCACACACACACACACACACACACACACACACACACACACTCTACTCCTCCCTCTTTCCGCTACAGCATATCAATGAAGGCCAGATATTGGATGCGTGTTGCGCTCGGCTGCGCTATCAGTGGCCGTTATCATTCTCGGTGAAACTCGGCTTATCGCCGTGGTCCAGAGAGCCGGAGAGTCTTTTTATATCCCCCCCCCCTCCTCGGTCCCGCTTCAAACGGCACTCCCTCCACCCCCCTGAAACTCTGAGAGACTCGGGCTGCACTCAATTCGCCAGACCCTGTTTAGGGCCTAAATTGGGCGCGCTACCTGTGTCCATGAGATAGCGTAGGCGCTTCTCCACACACGAGGCGCGCGTGTCGATCTGCCTCTGCTCGCTCTCCAGAGCCACCAGCTCGCCCACCACGTACTGACTTGTGTCTCTGAATGCCTTTTGAGAGAGAGAGAGAGAAAGAGAGAGAGAGAGAAAGAGAGAGAGAGAGAAAGAGAGAAGGGTTAAAATCATCACTGATGTCACATTCTCCATGCAAACACAAGAACAAATAAAAACCAGAGACAGAGGGAGAAATTGACAGAGAGGAAGGCTGAGACCAGGAGAAAGGAAGAGAAAGGGGGGCAGAGAGCGAGAGAGGATAATCATGACTGAGTGAAGGTCACATCTACATTAAACCACATCCAGTTTCTTATTTAGAAATTAATAAAAAAAACAAGGTGAGTGTGATGAATTATGACGGATTTTAAAATGTGTGACGGAGAATAACTCATTTATTTTCTTGTAAAGATACTGTGCTGCGGTTCTAAAGGCTGAGAATTTTTATACTCCTCCTTTAGTACGAACAATTTCTTCTAAGAACCAAAACACACACGACTGGAACGACTTCCTCATATTCACGCATGCCAATCATCTCCTGCCAATCAAAAAAACATCTGTTCCTGACGCTGCATCTTTATCGGTGCTCATTTTATTCTCCAATAAACCGAGCTGCTGCGTTTTCATTTTACAACATTTACTTTCACATACATTTCAATTTTTCATTTTAAAATAAACATTCTCTCATGTTTTTCTTCTTCAGAATCCAAATGCTTCTGGTCTACGGTAGGTCTTTTCACGTGCGGTGCTGGAACAAGGTCTGAGGATTTACTCTGGTTAAAATGCTGCACTTTAAAAGGAAAATGTCAACACGGATCTGACTTGGGCCGCACGTTGGTGCCATCATAAGCACATCTGATCCCCAGCAAGGTGGTGTTGGGTTTGGTTCCGGGGCGTTTCTGTGTGGAGTTTGCATGTTCTCCCTGTGCTTGAGTGGATTTCCATCACAAACTCTGGTTTCCTCCGACAGTCCTAAAACATGCACAGTAGGCTGAGTGGCTGTTCCGAATCACCAATAGGTGTGAGTGTGTGTGGTTGTGTGAATGTTTTGCCCCATGTTGGCCTGACCAGCAGTTCAGGATGTACCCTACCATCACTTAGAGTCGGCTGGGATGGACCCCCCCCCCCCCCGCGATCCTGATTAGAACTAATCGGCTTAGAAAATAAATAAATGAAGGAATGAATGAATCTGAGTGTTTCTATGTACGGAACTCTCTGGTTAAACACAAGCTGCTTTGCGATGCAGAGCTCACCCGAACCGCCTCGGTCAAGGTTAAAATATGTAAATATAAAGAATAGAAACCTTGGTTTAGTTTGATTTGGCATGTTTCTGTGTAGTACACACCTAACTAAGATCATTGAAGAGACGCCATGCCACAGCTCTGAACTTGTGTTCATTACAATTCAAATAATCTCAGAAATAAACGCACTTCCTCGAGTAGTATATTGTAAAACTATGATCCGCCTCAGGCTCGAGAGATTTGGCTGAAGTGAATAATCCCTCTGACCTTTCTTCCCCGAGACCGTTCAATGTCCTCCACCTCGCCTTCAGCCTGTAATCATTAAAGATATGAAAAAAACTTCAGGTTCAGCTCCTGGATTACAACAACGAACGATTTCCTAACAGCAGCGATTTATTCCTGTTATAATCACAGCTACCCTCCGGTGCCAAGACGCCACTGTGTCGGCATCATCATCATCATCATCATCCTGGAACAGAAGATAGAACAGGCTTCTCTTCTCCACTATGATCACATTACTGAGATAAAATGTGAACATCTCCATCCTGAAGACTTTCCGTCATCCATAGAAGAAAATAAACTTCGGACAGAGAACCTCAGCATGACGAGTAATATCCTCCTATAATTTATACTGCAACCAAAACTACCGTCAGAGATGCTTTTAAACAAACGTCTGACCAAACAGATTCAAAATATTAAATATAATCATACATCTGTTAAAAATACAATTAAAAAACAAAGATCATGAAACATGTATAGGTACTAGACTCTCTCTCTCTCTCTCTCTCTCTCACACACACACCGTGAGAACAGTCAGTGAGCTTGTCAGGACACACACACACACACACACACACACACACACACACACAGGTAAATTGAAATAGGGTGTTAAGGTGGAGCAATGCCTGAGGCTTGTCAGCAGGGGAGCTCAGAGATGTGAACACACACACACACACACACACACACACACACACACACACACACACACACACACACACACACACACACACACACACACACACAGTTCCTACTCCGGTCACATTAACTGCAGGACACCAAAACGATGTCCCAGTCACTAACTTTATTTTCTTAAAAATGCTTACAAACACAAACAAATCCCTTATCACCGTCTCTCCCTCTGGCCAGTCGCGTCCTCCACTCACAGAGACGACGAAGGAAAAACCCAGAGCACACAGTCATAAATGATGGACACATAGTTAGTGCTGATCCGGTGTATTTTTAATAGGAAAGCAGAGAAAGAGCGATAAAGAGGAGGAGGATGGAAGAGTGGTGAAAGAGGAAGAGGTTATTTCCCCCCCTCCTTCTTTCCGACGCTGCATTTTCTTGGCGCTGTCCATCATGGGCTCCTCTCCTGCTGCAGCTCCATCGCTGTATTTTTCTCACAAATCAATTTTACACTTGATCAGCGCCCCCGCACAGCCGTAATTAAGGCTAGAAATTACCATATATATTATATTAATGCAAACATCTTTGGGAGGGTAATTCTGGCTGAGCTGGGGTAATGGCCGGGTTCAACACCGATTAACCTCTGCACAGAGAGATGGGACTGCCGGGGTCCCGGCACGGCCTCGCACATACCTCACTCTCCTGTTCCCTTCAAGCCTCTCTCACTCACTCTTAGTCTCTGACATCCTCTCCATGCCTCTCTCTCTCTCTCTCTCTCTCTCTCTCCCTCCCTCTATCTATCTATCTCTCTCTCACACACACACACATTCTGTTTAGTGCAATAATTACTGTCTCTCTACAAAATAAAGAAAGCCATTATTACTTCCCCCCTTTTTTCTACCACTAATCTCTGAATCATCAGAACCGCTCTAATTTATCCAAGTTGAAGTCTTTGCTGCTTAAAGGAAGAAAGAATAAATGCCACTCAGGAATTAGAATTAGGATGAGAACCAGAATAACGAGAATCACGACACACCTCGTCTTCTACTGGCTTTCGGTTTTCCACCTCAGAAGAACTGCTCCTGTCCTCGCCCGCTCGCTTCAGGTCGTCAGGCACCGACCTCGGTTTCTTTACCTCTTTAAAAAAGAAGAGAGGATGTACAGGTAAGAATAGCAAGAGCTGGAGAAAGTATAAAGGGAAAAATAAGAAAAATTTTACAGATCGCTGTACAAGATTAGACATACACTGAGATTTCCTTTCGGCTTTTTCCCTTTTGCTCGGGAGTCGCCACAGCGAATGAATCGCATGTTTGATTTGGTTCATAGGTTTTTACGTCGGATGCCCTTCCTGACACAAACCCTTTAGCGCGGGACAGAAACACGCTGACGGCTTTGCAGCTCCTCTTTACGAAAGTCAGCAATGGTTCTTTTACATCAACCTCTCACCAGAGACAGTGACGGACATGGCCCGCCTTTGATAACCCAGTTAGTGCACTGGGGGGACAGTGACAACCTTCTGAAGAGTGGGACTCGAACCCCCAAACTTAGGATCAGCTATCCAGCACCCTATACCACCAGGCCACCACTGTCCTTGCTGAATTAAAGTTTAATCTCACCAATTTCCACAAATATCCAACTTGTACAAAACCCCACAATGCACTGCAACTATAGTGGGAGCACAAACCCCTCAAAATATCCTTGCTGTTAATAAGGTACAGGATATAAAATGTACTGGGAATAACATTAGTTTGGGACATGTGGAACGATAAGCGGAGAGAGGATTCTTATGATGGTGTGTGGGCGGAGTCTTACCTGGCCTTTTCTCCACGTACTGGCTGAAGGATTTGAGCTGCGTCTTGCGCACAGCTGATTCCTTGCTGAACACGACAGGACAACGGAGACGCTCCGTCACCCTGCGCAGACGCTCGGCCTTCAGCTCCTCACTGTTAGTTTGGTCAGTCTGCAGCTGTGTGTGTGAGCGAGAGAGAGAGAGAGAGAGAGAGAGAGAGAGAGAGAGAGAGGGGGCTAAGTAAAAGGCGAAAATCTTCACTTAACTTTAAGAAGCCAAGGACAAACTCATTTGAATGAGCATTAAAGCAGAGCTAAAAACAGCGAGAAGAAAGAACGTGTGGGTTAAAGTTAAATCAAAGGACAAATTAGCTTCATGCAGCCCAAAAATCCCCCATTTAATTATGAAATGTTGAGGAACACTTAAAAATCCATGTTTCTCATCCGGTCCGCATTAACTCACCGCAGCAGAAAGGAAGAAGGCAATTAAGTCGACTTTTGGCGAAATCTGCAGCCAGAAAATATATTCAGATTATGCAAATGGAACATGCCATTGTTTTGGAGTTGCGTCCCTATCAAGCGCGTTATTATTATACCTCGAGCCCGACATGGCAAGTGGACTGGAAAGCGAAACAACGTCTGCTCGTTTGTTTGTTTGGTTTTTTTCCCTGACGTTGACATCAATTAGAAAAGAGAAACGTCTAATAAAGTTGGCAATTAGTAAACACGTTCCACTGCTTGAGAGCGAAAGGGGAGAAACATCGTTAACGTGCGGTGCTAGATCACTGGGGCGTGTATGAGAATCTGACTGAATAATAAAGACGATCACAGACGTGTACACACACTCTCGAAAAGACTTCCCTCTGTTTATTCCTAAATAATGACTTTTCAAGACACTACAGTACTGTAATTACATTCCTGTGGTCAGAGCTGCCATCGACGGTAATACGGCTGTTTGAACTATCCAATCAAGCACCCCGGCCCACGCTCAAACCTCGGCCAATAAGATCGGACATCAGATGCTCAGCCAGGCGTGTAAAGGCAGTGCATTTCTGTTCGTTCTCATAACTTTTAAGTATCACTTTTATCTAGTGGTACATGATAAAGAATGAGACCAGACAACCCACACCCAGCCACACCCATAGCAAATTGGCAAATACAGGCAACTGAAATGAATGTCGTTCACAAAAGGGTGGTGGTGGTGGTGGTGGTGGTGGTGGTGGTGGGGGCTCTTCCTTAGAGAGGTGGTGAGAAGCTGAAACCTCCGAGAGGAACTCAGTAGAACCAGTGCTCCTCCGCGTTGCGCGTTGAGAGGAGCCAGTTGAGGTGGCTTGGGCATCTGGTAAGAATGATCACCGGACACATCCCTGGTGTGGTGATTTGGGCATGTCTGACCAGTAAGAGACCCCGGGGTCGACCTTGAACATGCTGGAGAGATTATGTCTCTCGGCTGGACTGGGAAAGCTTCGGTGCCCCCCAGGAAGAGCTGGAGGAAGCAGCTGGGGACGGGGACATCTGGACCTTACTGCTGCCCCACAACTCGACCCCAGAGTACGTGGAACACGATTATATTGTTTAATGAATATACTTTTATACTGTTGTTCTGCTGCTGTAGATCATAAACTAAATCTTAGCGCTAACAGGTTAACTTCGTCTCTGAGCCATGACATTTCATTTAACGTGATAAGAAATCAGTGAGCTTTAAGCGAAAGGTTTAATAATCTCAGATCTTGTGTCATGCAATCCTCTAACAGGAAATACAGTACTTCAGTATTCAATACTACGATGGCGTTCCCTCAAAGCTTAGGTATGGATTTAAAAGAATGACCAATGGAACCGAGCATTCATTTTCTGAACTGCTTAATCCTAATTCGGGTTACCGAGAGGCTGGCTCCTATCTTGGCAGACTATGGGTGAGGGCAGAGTACACCCCAGACAGCTTCCCAGGCCATGGCAGGGCTGAAACACGCTGACGGCTCTGTAGCCCCAATTTATGAAAGCTACTGATGGTTCTTTTACATGAACCTCCACCACAGACAGTGAGAGACATGGCCGGCCTTCTATAACACAGTTAGTGCAGTAGGGGGGTCAGAAGTGACAACTTGGTGATAGTGAGACTTGAACCCTTGACCATGGGACCGGTAATCCAGCACCTTACCACCAGGCCACCACTGCCCAGGAATCGAACATTGTATGTCAATTCAGACTTCCTTTTTCTCCTGGATTTGAAACAAACATGCCAGTTACAGGCACAATAAAGTAAACAAAATTCAAACATGTACAGTACAAACCACAGTGTTTAAACCTACAGAAATAACGATGTTAAATTAATTAAATTAATAAATGTCAAAGGCCGGCCACGTCTCTCACTGTGTGTGGTGGAGGTTCACGTAAAAGAAGCATTGCTGACTTTCATAAAGAGGAGCTGGATAGTCATCAGCGTGTTTCTGCCACGGGATGGCCTGGTGAACTGTCCAGGATGTACTCTGCCATCACCCAGAGTCAGCTGAGATGGGCCATAGCCTCCCCGTAACCCTAAGTAGTACTAAGCCGTTCAGAAAAATGAATGAATGAGATAAAAGGTCGAGTGCTACAGGTTATTAGTTCATTATATTACGTGCGCTTTAACTTCTATCCTGGATCTCTTCTCTTCTGGTAAGGTAGGATTTTGACTTTTGTATAATTGTCGACTTGCTTCAGTTGGACTTGGCTGTTGTCACAAACATTTTTAAGTATAGGATTCTTATCCGGTTGTGTGATGCTTAATCGGCTGTAGTTTCAGGCTTCCTTATAATGTGCATTGGGGCGGGACAAAGGAAGTATATAGTGAAGGTATCTCCCCCCCCCCCCCCCCCCCCCCCCGTTACAAACATCACATGAGCGGATAGGAACACGAACCATTTATTTAAACAAGTCCTTGAATTGTGGTATTTCAATAATCTTGGCTTTGTTGAAGTAGAACTATCAAGCCGAAGGGAAGTGGGTGGGTCTTTTGGACCTGTGATGAGGTTAGGCGTTTCAGCCACCACGAGTCTCCACTGTCATGTGTGCATGCCACAAGACAGTCAGTAAGAGTCGGACCTGTTTACCTACGCATATGAAGACTGGATCCGACTGATTGTGCAAAAGAAACCACCAAATTGGTTCAGCGGACAAGAAGGCGGACACAGCAAAGTGTCGTGGAGCGCAACCAGGGCACAGTGAGACACACAGGACACTGCTGGCCATCCACTGCATCCTGACCTATCTCCAGCCGTCTCGACTACGTCGTGAGACTGGACTCGGGTAGACCGGGACGAGAGAGTGAGGCTGACGATCTGTGCAACGCTCACTCACCTGAATCCAAATCAGGCACCAGTCATAACTTCACCCATACCACAGATCATCGATCTGATATGAAGTCATCATGGTCATCTTCAACCTCGAAGGACCAACAACAACAACATATTACATATAAAGCACTATAGTTCATATATTTACTGGAAATGGTCGCATTGCACTAAAACAAAACACCAATAGTGCCATCAGACTCCATCACCCATCGACCTATTTGCTAATTTCTTTTTAAAATTCCTTCATCATTCACTTTCTAAGCCATGTCATTCTAATTTGGGTCGTGGAGAGGCTGGTGCCCATCTTAGCTGACTCTGTGCGAGGGTGGAGTACACCCCGAACAGCATTGTGGGGCAATACATACAACTGCTCACACTTTTTAGCATTTCCTTATTCCATTACAGCCTTAGGTGCCTGAAGTGCATTGTGCACCAGACCTGCTGACAATTATTGCAGTAAAGTGGTGGCGTGAATTGGTTTCTGTGTCCAACTGAATCAAGAGTGCATTACAATCTGTTCTTTTGGCTTCCTGTGTACAAATGTATATGATCGAAATGAGAGGAATCATGTTTAGAGCAGATTAATAAAAATCAACTCATTATTTTATAAACCGCGACCCTGAGACAGGATACAGTGGTGACACGGGGAAATCCCTCCGCTACTGCAAAAACTACTAGAAACAGCTGAGTAAACTCAGATTCGCCGCATACCCGATACAACAGTAGGACCACCTCAAACACGGTGCCCATCAGAGGCATTAGTTAAAATAAAAAATAAAAAAATTGATAAATAAAAGATTAACACAGGTGTCCCAAGCGAGGCTAAAAGTCCCACCCCTACTGTACATGGCAAAGACGATGAGGTTTGAGGATGAGATTCCCTTCAGTATGTCATTCAATTTTAAATCTAACAAGTTTGGCATCTTTTTGCTCGTTTGGAAATAAGGAAAGGATTTATTCAGTGTGTGTATGTGTGTATGTATCTCCTGAGACAGTCTGTCACAGAGCCCTTTAACCTGGCTTAATTCTCCTCACGTTAATATCTTAAGAAAACAAACAGGCTTCGATTCTTAAAAAGCCTCACTCGGCTCATTCCCCAAGGACCCTCTACCGCCCCCAACTTAACACCTGCCCCCTGTGCCCCTTTGGCAGCCCTGCTTGGGACAGATATAAGGATGTATCCTCTTGCTGAGATCTAACCCCTTGTTTATGTTATCGCCGTGATCATTATTGTGCTGGGTATTATTGAGGTAGACATGTGTGTGTGTGTGTGTGTGTGTGTGTGTGTGTGTATGTGTGTGTGTGTGTGATGCATGACTAATGTTGCGCTCAACTGCAAGCTGCAGACAGTTATCAGTCAGCACCAAGGCCTACATATACGCACAATCACTAATGAGAGGCGACTGGGACAACCAGAGGTGTGTGAGTGCAAGACAGCGTGCCATGTGTGTGTTTATATAAACACTTTCCCAGTAGCTCTAGTCCAGTAGGAGACGCAAGTGTCGGATTTCTCCTGGGAGATCAGTAGTTTATCCCGCTTTTGTGTAGAGGGAAAAAAAAGAGGAAATGCACAAGAACTGAATTATGGTGTGTGTGAGAGAGAGAGAGAAGTATAGAACAAAAATGAAACAGGAGTGATGAGTGATGGATGAGGATTTGCAATAAAAACATTTCCCATTCTCATTCACACAAGAGGAACAGAGGCCATCAGCTCCTCAAACTATAAACATTCTTCCACATTCAGGATTTAATGCATTTTTTGCCAATTAAGAAGGTTGGGCCCGACAGGTCAGAGGGAGAAAAAAAAAAGAAATGAAAAATATATTGTACACAAAACATGAATTCCGTCTAAATGATTCTATGCAGGAAGTGCACATTCTCAGTAATAAAATGCTGCAATGATAGAGAAGACGACCAATTTCAGGACTTCTATTTTTCACTCATGTTTCAGGGTTCAGATACCTCCAATGGAAATGAGGGCATGTTTGATCCGGGAAATGTTTCAAAAGCTTCAATAAAATCACATCCGCTTTTTGTGAGCCTGAATTGTAGTAAAAGAGAAACTATTCAAGCAACCGGCTGAATGTTTACACAGAAACCCAGTCAGAAAGAAATCAAGCAAGTCAGAACTGCAGTAAAGCTGGTAGGACTTAAGACATCTGGACTGGGATAAAAAAAAAAAAAAGATGGACATGGGAACTGACAAAACATGAAGAAACAAAGCTGAGCAATCTGACTGCAGCAACAGAGGCCAGACTGCAGCAGTGCGCCTGGAACCGCTCTCTCAGTTAACAAGCACCAGGGACTGAAACAGAGCATCTGAGACTCCAGTAAAATGACTGGAACTGACAAAGAGAGTACGAGCACATTAAGAACTGTAGGGGGAGTCTGGAACAGTAACCGAGCATCTCGGACTGTAATTAAGGTAGCGAGACTGTAACAGAGTCTAGAAATGTAATAAAGATACCGAAACTGTAAGAGGGTCTTGGACTGTAATAAAGATACTGGGACTACAGCAGAGTCTCGGACTATAATAAAGGTACCGTAAATGTAACAGAGTCTGGAACTGTAATAACGGCACGGGGACAGTAAAAAAGTCTGGGACTGACTGTAAATAAACGTATTGGGACAGTAACAGAGTCTGGGACTGGAATAAAAGTACCGGGACTGTAAAAAAGGCACCTGGAGCTGTAACAGAGTTTGGGACTGTAACAAAGGTAACTGGACTATAACAGTGTCTCGAACTGTAATAAAGGTACCAGGACTGTAACTGAGTCTGGAACTGTAATAAAGGCACCGGAACTGTAACAGAATCTTGGACTGTAAGGTATCGAGATTGAAAAATACTTTGGGACTGTAATAAAAGCACGGGGAATGTAACAAAGTCAGAGACTGTAATAAGGGCACCGGGAATGTAACAGAGTCTGGGACGGCAATAAATG
>CM045732.1:72225995-72235995 GCA_024760905.1 Plotosus lineatus
CACTTAAACTTATTCTTAACATCCTTGTCTATTTCTGACACGCAGGATTCCTCTTCTTTCATTAAAGTTTGCACGATTTTAGGGATTTTCTAACCAGACATTCTCTTCGTAAAAACACAACTCGCTTCCATTTGCATTGAGCCGAGTCACTTTACACTGAGCTTAAAACAGCCAATCAACAAGTGGCTTACAATATGTGAGGCGCTCCACCGAAAGTAGGCACATGCTGAAAGTTCACTTGTTTGTGCTTGAGACAAAGCGCGGCTTATCCGGACTTCCGATCTTTCAAGTAAGCAAGTGCGCCGTTGAATACTTGTTTAGTACTCAACCTTCACTTGCTCACTTGAAAGATCAGAAGTCTGGATAAGCCGCGCTTTGTCTCACAAGCTCCATACATCACTTGCGACAAGCGCCTACTTTCGATGCCCCCCCCCCCCCCCCCAATTTTTCCCCCCGAATTTAGACGATTCACAGAAATTACCAATTTGAGATAAAAACTGTGGAATTCCGTGGAAAATTGTCATCCCCACAGCTGGTACTGAAAAACATGAAGATAGACTGTAGAAAATGTAAGATGCTGTAAAACAGTACTGTCTGAAAAAAAAAAAAAATCAGCATTCATGCTTCACATAAACTTTACAGAAGAGTGCAACTCAGGGTTTTCCTTGCCACCGATGCAGTGGGCTCTCATTAGGGGATGTGCAGAGTTCGTAGAAGAAATGTTTAAATTCTTTTTAAACTTTGTTTTACTGTGTAAAATGCTTCGTGAAGATGTCAATTGTAAAAAGTGAGACAGAAATAAAAACTGATTCGAATTCAATTCCATCCTTAACATATTCCATCTCGTAAGGACGATAAAGCCAGAGTGCAGGGTCAGCCATCAAAGGTCCCACCCTGGAGCAGATCTGAGTAAGGGCTTTGCTCAGGGGGTCCAGCTGTGGCAGCCTGGTGGTGTAGGGGCTCCAACTCTGCCTCCTGATCAATGATCCAATGCCTTAACTGTTGACCACCAGTACCCTGTAAAGCAGCTGTGCCAGTTATAAAGCAGTAAGCTGGAAGAAAGGTGAGTCTGAAGTCTGAAAGCACGGCCTAAAATTCTGTACCTGATTTTCAACACCAGGCCATTTAAATCAGAGCGAGCAGCAGCACCACATTCACTGTGTTCCTACATCAAAGAGCATCTGCTCAGAGGAAATCCTTTCCATCAGCAAAGAGAGTAAAGGGAAAAGCGATAGGATGTGTGTGTGTGTGTGTGTGTGTGTGTGTGTGTATGAGAGAGAGTGAGAGAGGTGCAGAAAGGACATATTACAGTCACCACCTGGGGGCTCTGTTTACAGCATTGCAGTAAGAGACATTCCACTACACACTGCTGTATATTTCCTGACGTGAGGGCTTTCCACTTCGACTGAGCTATTATACACATGATATAAATATATTTCTTCTTGGGATCATTAAGGTTTACTCTTCACTGTTTTTTCTGCTCTTAAGTAGCATCTATCAACTTATTCACTGCAAGTCTCAAGTCCGACCCAATAACTTCACATGTACAGAAGCAATGCAAGCCAGCAAGAAAGAAAGTAAATGAGTAAGTCAGTCATTGAGCAAGCAAGGGAGTGAGCGAGAGAGAGTATGTGAGACAGTGTGAGATAGAGAGAGTAAGTGAGATAGAGAGTGTGTGTGCGCGCGAGTGAGAGAGAGTGGGTGTGTGTCGATACGTGAGAGAGAGAGTGAGTGAGTGAGTGAGCGAGGAAGGGAGAAAGCGCGAGTGTGTAAGTGAGAGAGTGTGATCGAGAATGTGTGAGCAAGACAGAGAGTGAGACAGTGAAAAAGAGTGAGCGAGAGAGATTGAGTTAGTGAGGGAGAGAAGTGAGAGAGAGTGAGTGAGTGAGAAAGTCAGTGAGTGCGTGTGAGTGAGTGAGACAGAGAGAGTGAGGCAGAGAGCGTTAGCAAAATAGAGCATGAGCAAAAGAGAGAGTAGCTCAGTGTGAAAGTGAAAATATCTGAAGTGAGCAAATGTGGACACACCTGAAAACCCAGATGAGCCTCGTCTCCTGGGCTGAGTGGGGAGGTGCTGGATGTTGTGAGGGATGAGGAAGAGGAAGAGGATGAAGGTGAACCTCCCCCATGAGGTTGAACCTCTGTCAGCTTCTTTAGTTTCAGGTCCACATGCCTGCTGTTGATCACTCCTATAAAGAGAGGAGATACAACCAGGATGAGCTGACAACAGAACTTTGGAAATCGGCTCTGAAGGCCATCACTCTTATTCGTGCTCTCTCTCTCTCTCTCTCTCTCTCCCACGAACACTTACAGTACAGGTTTTTTTTTTTTATTGGGAAGAAATATACTACAAATGAATCCGGCCCCTTTGACATAATGCCACTCATCAGATTTAAATTCGGTTGATCCTGATTCAGACTCCATCCTCCCATCATCCAAACACAACGCTCATGTTACTCTTACAGTTTTTTAGCTCTCCAACCTAACAAACACAACTATTTCCTGCTGTGTCGCCCTTTTCATCCATCTCCTTTCCCCCCTATTCCTACCAAGTCATCTCTATTTATACATTTCTGTTTTGGCATGAGGGAGAGTTGTGCTTCTTGCCCCCCACCCACCCATATGTCTGTTTTCTGTCTTGCTGTCTATATAGGAGTGAGTGAGTGAGTGAGTGAGTGAGCGAGCAAGCGAGTGGGCGGGGATGAAAGAGAGAAATGGTGTGTTTCATGTGCATCCCCCTCTCCTCTTCTCTACCCATCTATCCCTCAGACTGTCTGCACCACAGGAGCCATTTATCAGGCCAGAACACAACCCAGATAAAGGCCTGTGTGTTGACCGAAAGTTGGTGCCTGTGCAGAAACAGCTTTAAAACCATCAGTGAAATGAAAAAAGACATCAGTGTACACGGGGGGAGCAGCAACTCGAGACGTAGGACCAAAATGGACCTCAAACACACTGTAATAATCACAAATCACATACTACTCAATTCATGCACACATGCACAAAACACACTGGACACAACCACAAGTCCAATGTGTTGTATATAAACAAAAATTAAATCAACTCTATAACAACTCAGTTAAATTTGATGGAATCATAACTGCCTGAAATCACATGATCAATAGGAGAGGCCGAGAGCCACAGTGGCCTAGCCCACAAAAACTGAAAACTGAGATGAGGCCTATGTGTGCCAGAATGGTCCCTTCAACTTTATGACCTGAATCATAAAAGTGAGATCCCTGATTTATTTATACTGCAAAAATTTGAATCCTCATTAACCCTAACCCCCTTTTTCTCTCTGTTGGTTAGACCATTCTCAGTACTTCATGTGCTTCCTAGAAAAATATGGCAGCTGAAACATGAACATGTGTGATATGTACAGATATAATTCAAATAAAATGTATGCAAGAAGAGCTCAAATATTCTGGTAGGCAGTGGTAGCTCTGTGGTTAAGTCTATAGGCTCCTGATCAGAAGGTTAGCGGTTCAACTTCCAGTTCTACTGTCGGACCCCTGAGCGAGGCCCATAACAATCAAGTGCACACATGTATGAATGAGAAGAAAAATGATCCTCATTCTGGATAACAATGTCCACTACATGCCTTTAATAAGAAAATGCTCTCAGTACATCTTACTCAAATACACTGTATAGAATAATATAAATACAGTGCACAGCACCATTACTCAAATATGGAAGAGCTTAAATACAATGATACTTCGCGCTTCAATTCACGTGGCTTCAGTGCATCGTTGTTTTTTTTTTATATTCAGCAAATTAAAAAATAAGGAAATTAAGGAAGACTAGGAGAAAAAGTTAAGGAAAATGCCACAAAAACAAGGCCAATTATGCAAAAAACAAACAAACAAACAAACAAACAAACAAAAAAAAACAAAACCCTAAACCAACGAAAAACAAACAAACAAAACCCCCCAAAATCTCCCATCAAAACTAGTTACATTGTTGTGATGTGTGCATCTGAGTGTGTCTGTATATGTGTGTGTTTATATTTTACTTACACCTTATCCATTATTTTTTAATGTTTAACTGTTAAACATTTATAGCATTGAATATGTATTTATTGATATTATATACACATATAAATGTACGGATAGATACATCAGCCGGGGGAGGATCTCGGTCCCAGTTAACCGTGGAAAGTAAGGGACCCCTATATACTGTCCGAGAGCATAACACTAAAAGAATGTGCAGGATTATAAATAATCAAACACGCAAATATGACACACATAATAAAATAACTTAAATATGGAACAATAACTCAGTCACACTGTATGAGAATAGACTTTGAACATGCTGCCACCCCTTTATAGCCACGCTCATGTACACAGCAGGAAAGCATATCTCAGGCTGTGTGGAGGAATATCTCACTGTGTGAAAATATTTCCTTTAAGTATATTATTCTAGAAATTTAAAATAAACTGTATAGTGTGAGAAGAATATTACAACCCGACATCATGTACTGTATATCTTTAATCAAGTGAAGACAAGAGCTCTAATAATGAGTGTTGGACAGCATGCAAGTTGGCTGAGCGGTTAGTCAAACAGACGTGCATGTGCACGCGTGCACGCGCGCACACACACACACGCGCACACACACACACACACACACACACACACACACACACACACACACACACCATGCACGGTTAGTTTACCCAAAGAAGCCAGGTCAGAAGCTGAGTTAGTAAAGTCATCCTCCACCAGACAACAGGCCACTGGCTCCTCATTATCATCAACAGTGACATCATCATCAGGCGATGATGTCACATGCTCCTCTTCAGCCCTCGCTTCCTCAACATCAACACACACCCTACTCACCAAATCTAGAAGAACAGAAAAGCATGACTGTACAAAAAAATGATACAAGGTTAGTAAGGAGAGATTGATAGTTAAGTAAACTAGTACAGTAACACACTCCCTGAGAGCCCTGTGTATAGCTCGCCTCAGGAAGGTTGCATTAATGTGGAAGATGTGTAGTTTAATTTTAATGATCTGACTGGAAATGCATGACATCCTCTGACTCACACCGCTGTGGTCGAGTTTGTTGTCCGACATGATGGCTGTTTAGTAAATAAAAATATTTTGCTATGATGCAGTTTAAATTAAGCAAAAAATAAATTAAAAAAGCTACATATATAATGACTTATAAACTGTGGTCATTATTAGTATTAAGCCCTAAAGATGAGGTGATTATCAATAAACAAATTTATTAAATTCAATATAATTCAGTTTGCTGAATCCACCAAGCCTGAGAAGTTTTATTATACACGACACTGGAGCAAAATCACAAAATCAAGATTTTTCATGCTATTTTCCCTTTTTATCCCCGGTGATGAAGATCCACCAGCTCCAGGTGATCAGATTTACTGCCGCTGTCCTTCCTTCAGCCATTTCAGGACACTGTCTTTAGTCCCCAGATATACAGCCCAATCAGATTGCATTATTCCATGTATTTTATTATGTTGTACTATAAGAGCAGCTCTGTCAATAAATCCTGCAGTGAAGCTGAACATGGGCTTGTAATAATGTTTTAATTCTATTAGCTTTAAATAACCACGGATTCCTGACGGCCCAAGGGAGCATTTCATCATGACTGTTCTCTCAGGCTTTCTATTACAAGACGAAGTAATCAATGCAGTGATGGTTCCCCTTGAAGAAGTTAGATTTCATGTTTTGGATCTGACAGGTATAAAATGTGGAATATGGGAAAGTTTTCAGGATAGAAAGGGTTTAATTTCTCAGCACCGTGACATCAAAAGAAATTAAAGAAGAAGGGCTGCTGGTAAATAACTTTAATGATGAATTAATCGTGACCACAGAATGTAAATACATTACAAAAACCCTGACATGCCATTTATTATTTATTACAGTGCTGCAATCAGGGATTCATTTCAGAAAAATTAATACTGAGTTCAACATGATAAACACACAGCATGGGAGTCGTGCTGAGTGGTTAGTACTGGCAGTCCTCACTTAACGACTGCTGTGAGTGTCTGCGTATGTTCGTGCATACCCAGTGTTGGCAGCATCTCCCATCCCACCTCCCTACTCACGCACGCACTCACTACTCAGTCGGAAGTCTACCACGCTGCTAGGTAAGAGAGTTCAAGCGATTGCTAGCAGTTATGGCTTCTCATATTCAACGGTCTATACGTGTGCAATACAGTAGCCAACTGTACAAATACAAACCGATGTCTACTAAATGTCTACTAAAGCGGGGTTCATTTAATGACGGAATCGCTTAACGACAGTGTCTACAGAACGTAACCCCATCGTTAAGTGAGGACTAATTATTGATGAGTAGTTCATGAGCGGTGATTAATTAATAATTAGTGGTAAATGGTGAGTAATTAGTGGTGAGAAATTAGTAGTGAGCAGTTAGTGGTGAGTCGTAATTAATTGTGAGCAGTGGGGAATAGTTAGTGGTGAGCAGTGTGGGCAGTGGTGGCCTGGTGGTAAAGGGTGCTGGATCGCTGATCCTAAGGTTGGAGGTTCGAGTCTCACTCTCCACAAAGTTGTCACTGTCCCCCGAGTGCAGCTAACTGGGTTATCAAAGGCCAGCCGTATCTCTCACTGTCTATGGTGAGAGGTTCATGTAAAAGAACTGTTGCTGACTTTCGTAAAGAGGAGCTGCAAAGCTGTCAGCATGTTTCTGTCCCTTGCTCAAGGGTTGTGTCAGGAAGGGCATCCGACATAAAACCTATGCCAAATCAAACATGTGAATTATTCGCTGTGGCGACTCCTGAAAAAAAAAAGGGGGGGGAGAAAGCTGAAAGGAATAGTAGTACAGAAGTACCGCACCTTACGAAATTAATCAGTTGCAGAAGTAGTTTCGTAACCTGATTTTTTCGTAAATTGAGTAGCATTGTACATGTAAAAGTCCTGATTCGTTCCAAGGCCCCCAATACTACCCTCTAAACCTTTTAAAAATTATAAAAGTATACCTTTTAAGGCCTCCTTCTGCTTCAATATCGTACTGATGGTAGACAGGTTTCGGCCATATTCCTTTGCGACATCACTCAATCGCATGCCCTGAGCCCGCTTCTTCTTTTCACTCGCACCGGGAATCATACGTGCGTGTGTGTATGTGCGCATGTGTTGACAATGTCTTCTTGGCAGAGTCATAAGCTTACAAATGTTTATGCAAGGTTAAAAGCCTGAGCCAAAAAATTACGTTGCAATGAGCACACTCAAAAAACTCACGAAACAACAGTAACTCTGTGTTAGAACTCCGTGACGAACAATGGGTCGAAGGCACATGAAAAGCATCATGGGTATTATGGAGATGCAGCTCCATAATAGCCAATGGGAGGGAGCTGCATCATAGGTTTTATGGAGATGCAGCTCCCTCCTAGCCAATGGGAGGCCAGTGGGGTGGAATGTTGTGAGATAGCCAATGGGAGGCCAGGGGGTGGGATGCTGGGAGATAGCCAATGGGAGGCCAGCGGGCCAGGATGTTGGGAGATAGCCAATGGAGAGCAACTCGCGCATTGTTTGAATTTTTGAGATGGCATGTTTCGTAACATGAATTTGTTTCGTATCCAGAGATGGAAATTTTAGGTAAATGCCTCTCGTAACCTAGATTTTTCATTTGCGGGTCTTTCGTAAGGTGAGTTTCCACTGTAGTAGTAATTAAATTAGTAGCAAGCAGTGAGTATTTAGTAATTAGTGGTGAATAGTTAGTCATTGGTGAGAACTAGCAATTAATGGTGATGGTGAGTAATTAGTGGTGAGTAATTGGTGAGAAGTAATTAGTCTTGGTTCCTACAGGCTTGGACTGAGTAAAATAATGACTTTTAATGACCTTCCAGAGTTAACATTACTGACTTTTTAATGACACGTATCCCGAATTAAACCATAACAGTTATTTCAATAACATGTTTATTACATAAAAACTATAAGTATGAACCAGTCAACACATGACTTAGAAAGCAAAATTTCAATATTTGGCATCTTATTAAATTGACAAACAGTCAAGATGTACAGACGATCCCCAACTTACGAACATTCGTTTTACGAACATCCGGAGACACGAACCGAGGTCACAAGTGAAAGTGAAATGGAATAAAATCTATAGAAAGATATATCAAATATAAGTATGAAACATGATTAAACATTATCCTGAGGTACACTTAATACTAGGCTCCAGCAGAGGGGCGTGGCTGACAGGTCCGGGAAGAGAAGCAGAATGATATATTTCTGAACTCCTGCCAAAACTTTCAAAGAAGAAACAAATTGACTCCAGTATTATAATGAACTGGACAAGAGTGAAACTCTTTGTAAATCTGATCAGATCCACTGTGCTGTGCTTGAGAGGAACCAGGAGTTTAAACATGGGACATAATGATATTGATCATGTACAGATGATTACGTAGAGCGAGAGAGAGATTGTATACAGTACAAACTCGCATAGGTTGCTTATACAAGCTTTAAACGTACGTTCCCCTCTAAAGAATGCCCTGTAACGATTTACTCACAAATTCATCTAACGAATGGCCGTCCGGAACCTAACTCGTTCATAAGCTGGGGAGCGTCTGTAGTTTTAAAACCTTTAATCAATATTTGGCACATATTGAATGTTTAGCAACGAAATACTAATACTATTACAAATACTATTACCAATACTATGTGTCAAGCACCATATATTAAAAAATAGTTGACATACTCAACGCAGTCAAAACATCAACTGAATGTGTCTTTGGCGACATTTCATCTTAACTGTGACACAAAAAGTCACTGTACATGTTACTGAACTTGAATGTCAACAATGTGTCTTTGGCAAAATAATGTCATTTTAAATGTTCAGCACCAGAATAAACAGTCAGTGGGTGTGTTACTGAACTTGAATGTGTGACAACACAGAAATTATAAGTTTAGCACCTCGACAGTAACAAAAAAAAACAAACAAACAAAAACATATCTTATAAGTGATCAGTAGTGTATTATAATTGAAGTTTGGTTATTTTAATTTCCTGTTTTTAAGTTTTTCATCTCGTTCCTTTTGTACAGGCTCGAGCTCATTGCTTCTTCTCTTTGGCCAAAGTGCATTGGCTTGTGCTAGTTGCTTGTCCATATTCCCCAAGCCTCCTATTTTTTTTGGCACGGATGGCATCGAAATGAATATTTGTCATCGGGAAGGCGTTCAGAAAAATTCCTCATCTGATAGCCACCGTTAGTAAACACGTATTTACTCGTGTTGTATGATGATAAAGCAGCGCAGTATCAGTGTGAATGTCGAGTTTAAAATCAGAAACTTTGGCAATATTAATTTTGCGGCATTGACGTTGTTGTACTGCACATGGGTGCAGCCATTCGCAAGGTCTACATTATGCACATTCGGCGACCTTCGTATACACGTGTATACAAGCTGATTCTGAGCATTGCTGACGTATATCACGTGATACACAGAGATGAAGAGCCACATGTACTCTGTTAAAACATTAAAAAAATTCTACTGGGTTCATGTTTTTTTTTCAACTTTACTGACTTTTAACGATGCAACAGTGACATTTACTGACTTTATTGGCCTTAAAAATCTTTTTAATTTAATGACTTTTACTGATGCGCAGTAACCATGTTAGTGGTGAGTAGTGAGTAATTAGTAGTTTGTGGTAAGTAATTAGTCATTGGTGGTGAGCAGTGAGTCATTAGTAGTGAGTAGTTAGTGTGTGGTGAGAAATTAGTAATTAATGGTGAATAGTCAGTAATTAGTGAATAATGGTGAGTAGTAATTAGTGAGCAGTGAGTAATTAGTAATTAGTGGTGAGTAGTTAGTGGTGTTTATGGAACAAAAAGTCCAGGTAAAAAGTTCCAGTTACCACCGCTGTCAAGTCTTTTAAACATAAAATACAATAAATTTGTAATCCAATCATCAGGTCGTCACCCCGCAGTGTGGGTCACAATAAACTTCATGAGATATACATGTATATACACACACACACACACACACACACACACACACACACACACGCACATGCACAAACAC
>CM045732.1:72240995-72253495 GCA_024760905.1 Plotosus lineatus
CACAGAGTCCAGTGGGCAGCCGAGGACAGAGCTGGCCCTCCTGACCAGCTTGTTCAGTCTCTTTCTGTCCCGCTCTGTGCTGCCCGGGGCCCAGCAGATGGCAGTGTAGAGGATTGCAGAGGTTACCACAGAGTCATAAAATGTCCTGAGCAGAGATCTGCATACTCCGAAGGACCTGAGTCTCCTCAGAAGGTGGAGGCGACTCTGGCCCTTCTTGTACAGGGCGTTGGTGTTGTGGGACCAGTCCAGTTTATTGTTAAGGTGAACGCCCAGGTATTTGAAACTGTTCACTATCTCAATGTCCTGTCCCTGGACGTTCACTAGTGAGTGTGTGCGTGTGTGTGTATGTGTGTGTTAGAGTGCCTCTTCTGAAGTCGACCACCATCTCCTTCGTCTTCCTGGTGTTCAAGCACAGGTGGTTGCGCTCACACCAATCCACGAAGTCAACGATGACCGACCGGTACTCCAGCTCGTGCCCCTCTGACACACGGCCCACGATGGCGGAGTCGTCAGAGAACTTCTGGAGGTGGCAGCTGTCTGTGCTATAGCTGAAGTCCGAGGTATAAATGTTGAAAAGGAAGGGTGAGAGGACGGTGCCCTGCGGTGCCCCCGTGCTGCAGACTGCCACCTTTGACTTGGCGCAGCCGCACGTACTGTGGACGGTTAGTAAGGTAGTCAGTGATCCAGGCAGTAAGATGCCCGTCCACTCCCACGTCCTCCAGCTGCCCCCGCAGAAGCGCTGGCCTGATGGTGTTGAAGGCGCTGGAGAAGTCAAAGAACATGACCCTCACAGCGCTGCCAGCGACCTCCAGGTGGGTGAGTGCCCGCTGCAGAAGGTAGATGACGGCGTCTTCTACTCCGATGTTGGGCCTGAAGGCAAACTGCAGCGGATCTAGGGTGGGGCTCACCATAGAGCGGAGGTGTATGAGGAGAAGCCTTTCCATGGTCTTCATAAGGTGGGAGGTCAGGGCAACAGGTCTGTAGTGGCCGGTTCCTTCGCTTGTGCTGTTTTGGGAACCGGAACCACACAGGAGGTCTTCCACAGGACAGGAACCTTCTCCAGGCTGAGGCTCAGGTTGTACAGGTAGCATAGTACCTCACAGAGCTGGTCTGCGCAGGTCCTCAGCAGCCTGGGACTGATACCATCTGGTCCTTCAGATTTCCTCTGATTTAGTCGCCTCAGCTGTCTCCTCACCTGGTCTGATGTGAGGGAGAGGGGGGGCTGGGGTGGGCTGCAGAGGGAGGGGGATGTGTCTGTCTGGCTGTAGCAGTCAAGTGAAGTTGGCCTGGGGAGGGAGGAGGTGTCTGCTGGTCTAGAGACATGTGAGGAGAGGGGGGGAACTGGGAGGGGGGCAGAGGGGGAGGGGGGAGAATCAAACCTGTTGAAGTAACAGTTTAGTTCATCCGCCCAGCGCTGGTCACCATCAGCTGTCCCTCTGACTCCCTGCCCAAATCCAGACATGGTTTTTAGTCCTCTCCAGACGTCCCGCACGTTGTTCTGAGGCAGCTTCTCCTCCAGCTTCTTCCCATAGTCCTTCTTTGCCCTCCTGATCCTCCACTGGAGCTCACGCTGGACCTTCTTCTGCTCCTCTCTGTCCCCTGAGATGAAAGCCCTCTTTTTCTGGTTCAGGAGGACTTTAAGCTCAGGGGTGACCCACGGGTGGTTGTTGGAGAAGCACCGTACCCTCCGTGTTGGCACAGTGCTGTCCACGCAGAAGTTCATGTAATCAGTGATACAGTGTGTGAGGCCGTCGATGTCATCACCAAAGGAGTCACAGAGCATGCTCCAGTCTGTGGTCTGGAAACAGTCCCTAAGCCTCTCGTTGGTCTCCTCGGTCCACACTTTCACAGACCTCTTCTGCGCAGGTTCCTTTCGCACCCTGGGTGTGTATTGGGGGAGCAGATAGACCAAGTTGTGGTCTGAGCGTCCCAGTGGGGGGCTGTAAGCGTCCTTCACATTTGCATACAGCAAGTCCAGTGTTTTATTGTCTCTTGTGGCGCACTTCACGTATTGCGTGAACGTCGGGAGAGAGGCGGAGAGAGGGGCGTGGTTAAAGTCCCCGATGATCAGAATCATGGCGCGGGGGTGACGAGTCTGTGTCTGATTAACGGCGCTGTGTAGACGCTCACACGCGGCCGCCGCATCAGCCGAGGGCGGAATGTACACGCAAAACACAATCACGTGTGAAAACTCCCTCGGTAGATAATATGGCCGCGCGCTCACCACGAGCAGTTCCAGGTCCCGCGTGCACAGCTGCTCCTTCACGTGCACGTTGGCCGGGTGGCACCATCGTTCATTCACATAGACCGCCACGCCCCCTCCTTTCTTCTTACCGCTCTCCGCCGCGCTCCGATCTGCACGCGTGAGTGTAAATCCGTGAAGAGAAACCACAGAGTCCGGTGTGAGTTCATTCAGCCACGTCTCTGAGAAACACATGATGCTGCAGTCCCGGTACTGCCTCTGCTGCCGGGTCAGCGCCGCCAGCTCCTCGGTCTTGTTGGCGATCGCGCGGACATTTCCCATGATGACAGAGGGAACACATGTCCTCCGCATCTTTCGTCCCCCTCTGCAGCCTCTCCTTTTCCTCCGTATTTCCACAGGAACAACGGGCTTTTCCGCGTGAAGGAGGGCGGGGGCGCGCAGGCCGAGGAGGGTCTCACGTGTGTAAGACCTGCGTTGCTCAGAGCCGTCGGTGAATGAGTTTCCTGACGCCGATCCAAAAAGTGAGAGTAAAAGTGCACAGAAAAACAAAAGCATCATAAAAGTGGGTTTCCCAGATGCAGGATTGAAGAAAGAAAAAGAAAATTTGAAAAAAGATAAAGAAACACGCCTATATACAATAGAAAAAAGAAAAAAAAAGGAAAATAAACTGAAGAGCTCCTGTAACTGGCTGCAGGTCACCCGGTGCCATCTTGGAAGCAACTAGGTGTGTGTGTATATATTATATATATATATATATATATATATATAGAGAGAGAGAGAGAGAGAGAGAGAATTTGGTGGCAGTGGTGGTCTAGTGGATAGGGCGCAGGATCGCTGATCCTAAGGTTGGGGGTTTGAGTCCCCACAAAGGTTGTCACTGTCCCCCCAGTGCAGCTAACTGGGTTATCAAAGGCAGGCCATGTCTCTCACTGTCTATGGTGTGAGGCATGTAAAAAAAAAAAAAAAAAAAAAAAAACATTGCTGACTTTGGTAAAGAGTAGCTGCAAAGCAGTCAGCATGTTTCTGTCCCTTGCTAAAAAGGGTTGTGACAGGAAGGGCATCCGACGTAAAAACCTCTGCCAAATCAAATGTGCGAATCAGATGATTCGCTGTGGCGACTCTCCAGAACAGGAAAAAGCCGAAAAGAAGAAGAAGAAGAAGAAGATATTGAGAATTAGAATCACCGGAAAAAAAACCCTCACCAGGCCTTTAAATGATTCCAAAACTTTTGATCAGCAGCATTGATACCGCCACTAAACCGGACCTGTACGTCTGCACACTATAGTAACAAACACACATTTCATCTACAGAGCCCCCTGCCCCACTGCAAAATAGTCAATTACATCTAATGCGCACCATCTATCTCCTCGTACACCCTCCCTCTCACACGTGCACACACCCTTCCTCTTACACACGTGCATACCCTCTCACACAGATTTGCTGACCCTCGTGTTTCTCGGTACAGTGCTTCTCTAACACGTCATCACTCCAGTAGAACAGGTCTGTTTGAACAAACTGTAGCACACGTACAGCAACGCTAATGAGCCCCGATTCATCCATTTCCACGCCAGTGCTCTGAGTGTAGTCACGCTTCAGAAGGACACCGAGCAGCTCTGATAATGAACTCATCCCAACAGCACCATCCTAATGAAGAGGGCTAGAGAGGAATGAACCCATGGCGGACGTGAGCTGCTCGTCAATAGTCCCAATTTAGCTCATTACGCTCATTTGAGGGCAGCACACATGTTTAACTCTGCATGTGTGTTCCATTTGAAAAACTTACAAAACGTTTTCAGGGAAAAAGAAATCTTATGTTGATGCCATTGGTTATTACATCTTATAAACATACATACTCAAAACAAACAGTAATCTTAAGCCCCATTATTTGGATGCACATTCAGATTAAAAAAAAAAAGATCCATTTATTAGCATAAACAGATCCCCATGGAAATAGGAACCAGTCCAGTTAAACAGCACAAATCACGAGATTTCTGAACAGATCAATATATCAGTAAACACTTGCTTAAACTGAAACCACAGTCTTTCTCCCCAGGCGTATTTGAAACAGATGTTCTGGTGTTAACATGCCCCTGAACTCAGAACCGTCTATACAAGTCCATGATTCGAAGGTCGATAGATCAGAACACCATGACCGGGACGACCTCAGCCAGAGAGCTGGCTCTAAATAAGCAGCACGAATGAATCAATCATCCCAACAGGGAATTTTAATATTACTGACCTTTCCAGGTATGGAAGCCACACCCTTCTGGTTCTTAATGCAGCTCCCTGGCTCTTAAGTATTTCCATGGAGATTCCAGGTGATCCGAAGGGCAAAAAAAAAGGTACCACAAAGTAATTCTGACAGTGTGAGAGCGACACACTGGATACGACAGAACACGGTGATGCAAAAAACAAGTTGTACATGTCCATTTAAACACGAAGTCTGCAGTGAATGTTTTAACACTCTGGGTTTACATTGCGATTGTTGATATTGTTGTTACATCTGTTGCTGGAGCAGACGTTAGGAATCAGACATAATGGATAGTTTAATAACCTCATTTGATCTCTCAGGGAGGAAGCTGAGAAACAGGATGCTCAGCAACAAGACAGCAAGCAGTGTTCACAATGTTGCATGTTTAAGGGTGTAAGGACACCCCGCCCACCACGGGAAGCTTAGCAGAGATACAGCGCCACATCCCAGCTCTTATATCTAAGTAACGCACCACAAGCTCTCGAGACCATGGTCAGATTTGTCTAGAATATTTGTGGGTGGGGCTCATCCTGAATGCCATCAGTCAAAAATCACTTCCTTTTGATATGACCACACCCAAATACGGAATAAAAAAGGTAGCTATATGGATGATTCAAAAGTGGACCATCAAACTTTTAACTGTGATTTTATCCAATAGCCTTGATCTGGAGAACCCTGAGTACATTTATCATTTAACTTCATATCTTAATTGTTTTCGTTACTTATTGCTTTTATCTGTTGACCTTTAGCATGTCTGGTAGATTTTTTATGATCCATTTGTGTTCTATTTGTTTTTTAATGGCGGTCATGAACTTGCTGGCTGCAAAACAAATCTACCGACAGATACTAAAAGTTCCAGACCTACTTTTTTGCCCTTTTTAAACGAGTCTTCTTTATTCTCTTTATTATTCTGCTTTTTTCTTGTTCTCTACATGGGCATCATGTGGCTCTTCTTCAGCTACATTCAAGTTCAACCATTTCAGTCTGGACTCTTCGACTGAGCAGTAGTCCGAGTGAGAGAAAAGATGAAGAAGAAAAAAGAAATCAGTGGCCCATCCAGACCCTGACCAGCAGATCACAGAGGATAACGAGGTCGTCAAAGAAAAATCAAGAAGCATAAAGAGCTGAAAAGACCCCCGGTGGCAGCAGCGACTAGCATGTCACAGGAGAGCTTAAAGAAATGTCTTAATGGTTGTTGTTTTGTTTATAGCAGTCATAAAACTGGCAACTGGCGACAGACGCCAGAAAAGCACAGGGCAGGATGGGCACTGGGACTGTGGCATGAGGTCGAGTCACTGCCGTTGCTTGGATAGGTGCTCATTTGACTCACACGGGTATGCAGTAACACACACAGATTCCGGATGGTGCTGTACCCGTGCCAGAGAGCAGGCTGCCATGAAGATAGCAGAGATATATTTGTCAGGGGGTTTTGAGGGACAGGAGCAAAGGAATTGTGTGTGCACATGTACATATGAGAGAGAGAAAAAAAAGAGACAGAGAGAATGTCATGTGTGCAGTGAAAAGGAAGACAGATTTTTGATCACTATAATCCCATAGTACTGTGTACACACACACACACACACACACACTCACACACACACACACACACACCACTCATATTCTCACTCACACACACACACACACACCCATACACCTCACCACAGACACCCCCCCAACACACGCTCACACACATACACACACACACACACACACACAGATATACGTACATGCACTCATACACACACACACACACACACCCCATGCGCACACACACACACACACACACACGCCCATAGACACACACGACCATTGACAGAGATATACACGCAGACACCTATAGACACACACACACACACACACGACCATTGACACAGATATACACACAGACGCCCATAGACACACACACACACACACACACACACACACACACCCATAGACACACACAAACACAGATATACACACACACACTCATACACACACACACCCCTCCATACACAGATGCCCATATACACACACACACACACACACACACACACACACACACACACACACTCAGATACACACTCATACACACACACACACACACACACACAACCGTAGATACAGACACACACATAGATACATAGACACACACCCCCACAGATACACACTCCCACACACACACACCTATAGATACGCAAGGACACCCACACTCAGATACACACACGCACACACACACACACACAGACACCCACACTCAGACACACAGACACACACACACACACACTCAGATATATACACACATACACACACACACACACACACACACACACACACACACAGATATACAACCACACACACACTCACTCAGATACACAACCACACACAGATTCACACACCCAGATACACACACCCACACTCAGATAAACACACCCACACACACCAACACAGATACACACACGCACTCAGATACACAGACACACCCACACTCAGACACACCCACACACACAAACTCAGATACAGACACACACAGACCCACACTCAGACACACCCACACTCAGACACACAGACACACCCACACTCAGATATACACACACAAACTCAGATACACACACACACTCAGATACACAAACACACACACACGCATACACCCCCACACACACACCCGCACTTACACACAAACACACTCATAGCCACACACACACACACACACACACCCAGATACACAGAAACACACACACACACACACACACATAGATAAATGCAGTCAGATACACACACTCACATACACTCATAGCTACACACACTCAGATACACACATGCATACACACTCAGCTACACACACACACACACACACACTCATAGCTACACACACTTACAGCTACACACACAAACACTTATAGATACACGCACTCATATACACGCACTCAGATACACACACCCCCAGATACAGTCGGCCCCCTTTTTACGAAAATCCCTAAATACGAAAGATCTAGTATACGAAAAACATTTTTCTAAATTTTTTTCCTCTGTATACGAAACAACTTCTTACGAAAAGGGCCAAACACGCCATTCAAACATTCTAACGCGCCATTCAAACTTACAAACAATGCGCGAGTTGCTCTCTCATTGGCTGTCTCCCAACATCCCGCCCCGCTGGTCTCCAATTGGATAGGAGGGATGACACTGTCGTTCCAACTTTGTTCAAGTTTGTGTGAACTGTGTTCATGTTTGTGTTTCATTCCAACTGTATTTTATGCCTCAGGTTTTTAACCTTCCATTAACATTTGTAAGATTATAACTCTGCTAAGAAGACATGATTTACACACGTGCGCGCGCGCGCACACACACACACACACACACACACACGTGTGATTCCCGGTGAAAGTGATTCCTGGTACCATGGTCATTGTAAGATTATAACTCTGCTAAGAAGACATGGTCAGTATCAAGTACCTTAAAAAGCTATGCTTCTATCATTTTTAAAGGGTAGTCTTGGGAGCCTTGGAACGAATCACGCGTTTTACATGTAAAATGCACCTCTACTTATGAAAACTCCAGGTTCCGAAAAAGGCGCGGTAACGGATTAATTTCGTAAGAAGGGGGCCGACTGTACATGCGCACCCCCCCCCCCCCCAGATACACGCGCACACACCCTCAGATACACCCCCCCAGATATAAACACACACACACAGATATACACACACACACACACACACACACACACACACACACACACACACACACACCCAGATACATGCACACATAGCTACACACACACTTACAGCTACACACACACACACACACACACTCATAGCTACACACAAACACACTCGTAGCCCCCCACACACTCATAGCTACACACACACACACACACACACACACGCACTCAGATACATGCACTCAGATACACACACACACACACTCATAGCTACACACAAACACACTCACAGCTACACACACACACACACACACTCGGCTACATACACACTCATAGCTACACACACACTCAGATACACGCACTCAGATACACACACACACATAGCTACACACACACTCAGATACACACACACTCAGATACACACCCACACACACATACTCAGCTACACACACACTCATAGCTACACACACGCTCAGATAAACGTACTCAGATACACACACTCAGCTACATGCACACTCATAGCTACACACTCACTCAGATACACACACCCACACACTCACAGCATCACACACACACCCACACCCACCCACACACACACACATACCCGCTCCGAGAAAACCCCTCAGACACACGCACTCAGATACACACACACACACACACACACACACTCCAGATACACGCGCACACCCCCCCAGATACACACACACACATCCCTCACGATTCCCGGTGCCATGGTCATTGTAAGATTATAACTCTGCTAAGAAGACATGGTCAACCCGAAGTACCTTAAAAACTATGCTTTTATCATTTTTAAAGGGTAGTCTTGGGAGCCTTGGAATGAATCACACGTTTTACATGTAAAATGCACCTCTACTTATGAAAACTCCAGGTTCCGAAAAAGGTGCTGCAACGGATTAATTTCGTAAGAAGGGGGCAGACTGTACACGCGCGCACACACCCTCAGATACACCACTCCAGATAAACATACACACACACACACACACACACACACACAGATACACTCACTCAGATACACACACTCATAGCTACACACACTCTGACACACACACACACACAAACACACACACACTCATAGCTACACACTAACACACTCATAGCTACACACTAACACTCATAGCTACACACATACATACACACATACACACACACACACACACACACACACACACACACACACACACTCATAGCTACACACAAACACACTCATAGCTACACACACATACACACACAGACGCTCAAATAAATGCACTCAGATACACACACACACTCATAGCTACACACACGCTCATAGATATACACACACACAGCTACACACACACACACGCTAAGATAAACGCACTCAGATACACACATACTCAGCTACACACATGCATACACACACACTCAGCTACACACACACACACAAACACTCATAGATACATGCACTCAGATACACAAACCCAAGATACACGCACACACCACAAGATACACACACACCCGAAGATACACACACACACACACACACACACAGATACACACACACATCAATAGATACACACATCAATAGATACACACACACACACACACACAGATACACAAATACACACCCACACACACTTATAGCCACACCCACCCACACGGCTACACACACCCACCCACACTCATAGCTACACACACACGCACTCATAGCTAGCCACACACACGCACACGCACACAGATACACATACGTGCACATACCACTAGAAGTCAGAATAGAAATAGTCAACCATTTAATGATTTCTTTGTTAAGCTTCTCTCAGCTCTGCCTTAATGTCATCACACACGTAGTTCGTTCACCAATTCGGTTTGACATATGGCGTTCATCGTGTGCTCACCCAGGTGGGGTGTGATGCTCATGACTTCTTGTGTGAACATGACTTGTGTCTGCTCTAAACATCACTGTGTAAATATCACGCCACATGTTTGGCGATCATACCGTATGAAAGAGTTAGTGATTTGAGCAGTGCTCGTAGCAGTACATCAAACAGATAATATATTCAATGTAACGTCACCCACTTTTCACAAATACCTGTACCACCAGGCACAATGAAAAGATCAAGAATTCTTAATGCTCCGAAGCAAGACGAGGCTTATCCTACGTTTCCATGTCTGCGTGAGACAGAGCCATGATAATTAAAGCTTAACTCTTTCCCAGGAACAATCCTATGATGCATGTCGTCCATCGTTCCTTCAATTCCTCACTCACACTTTGCAATTAATTTCCATTTGCTGAAATCCTAATGACCACGAGTCACTGTATTCTGTTATGTACATTATGAGCTCTCATTAAATACATGTAGAGAAATAAAGCTTAAACTGAAGAGACTGCTGTCACCTCAGGTGAGTACACAGGTAACATCCTGCTAACGGAGCCAGCACCAAGTCTCCCATCTAACATTTAAACGTAAATACACTTTTTATTAAATAAATGCTGCTGTGCATAAATTGTACAAGTGGCTGGAGGTGATGCACTTCCATTAGCAATTCTCAAACAAAAAGATAAAATAAACATGCCTGTGTACCCTTAAAACAGTGTACCCCAATAACTTGTCTCACTCTACAAAGGAAAAAGAGAAAAGAGCAGTATAAAGAGAGATGGGGGCATGCGAATGTCTCAGTGAAGCAGCTTAAAATGCAACTAGGCAGTCGAGTACCAGCTAAACCTGGAGCCAAGTTCTACACATACCTGGGGGTGTGTTAGAGAGCGAGAAGAACGACTGCATGCGAAGGGGATGAGAAAGTGAGACGGAGCAAGTGCACGTGCATATGAGAGAGAGAGAGAGAGAGAGAGAGAGAGAGAGAGAGAGACAGAGCGCACTAAGCCTTATCAGGAGAGTACAGATGGCGGTCCCGGATCAATGCACATGCGCTGTGATCAATGCATTTGATAAGGAATTAGGAAGAAAACTGTACATGCTATCAAAGCAGTTGTACATGGCATAATTATGATGGCGCGTGTGCGTGTTGGTGATACGGCGCCTGCGCTAAAGCCGCATGATTAATGCCAGAGATAGAGAGAAGGAAAAGAGATGACTAGTGAGTGGATAAATAAATAAAATAAATAAGTCCCCCTCCTTAAACATTCTGCCAGAAGGATGAAGGAAACAGAAATAATGTGTGTGTGTGTGTGTGTGTGTGTGTGTGTGTGTGTGTGTGTCGGTAGTTCTCAAACAGCACAGCGCGCGGCTCTTGGTAGCACTTGTATGTTAAATTGTTTGGACTGTTAGTCTCAAAATCCCAGTAAAGCTCATAATGTCACGTGAACAGCACGTCTCTTAATGTCTTGCGTATGTTAAGTGTTGGGCTTAAGCGCACCTTCATTCTTTCAACAGAACATAAAATGGCATTCATATATCACGTCACTGCTCATGGGATTATTACCACCTGAATTCAAGAAACACTGGGAGTCTGTAAAATGTAAATAAAAACAAAATGCAGTGATTTCAAAATACTAAAATGTCATGTTTCGTGTTAAAACCAGGCAGGAGTCAGTCATGGAAATCAACGCCTGCCCTCAGGAAAAATTCCAGAAATCTCCGTCTGTGGACACTGGCTGCGGAGAAGTTTTTCAACCAAGTCCCGAGCCGGTGATAAATTCAGTGAAACATCTCCCTTAACACCACACTTGTCTCCTAATTGCCCCATACATTAATTCTATTACTTCTGTATGTCCCGATAGCACACATGTATAGGTCATGGTGTACATCTCAGTGACTCCTCACAGTTTCTAGAGAGAAAAACATGCAGTGTGAGTGGACGAAGAGCTTGGAGATAAGCAATAAAGAAAAGTCGCCATGAGGACCAACATGCACATTGCGACCCATCTGCATGTCTAATAAACTCCTAAACTGAACCACCAGAGGCAACAGCACTGCTCCGTGTACACACACATCACAATGAAAACATATTCTTACACAGAGTGTGTGAGAGAAACAGGTCAAGCAGGAAAACTCCAGCTCCAAGGTGCCTGGCTGTCAGAGGATGAGATAATTGGATGGAAAGAAAGACCCAATCAAAGACATTTCTTTCCCTTCCTCCCTCGCTTTCTATTTCAACATACACCACCATCCACAGACACTCACATGCCCTGACAATAAGCAAACACACGCGTACACGCACGCACACACAGCTTGGGCATGTATACACAATGGCACAATACTGCCCCCCCACACTCTCTCTCTCTCTCTCTCTCTCTCTCACACACACACACACACGCAGTCTCTCTCACCTCACACACGCAGTCTCTCTCACCTCACACACGCAGTCTCTCTCTCACACACGCAGTCTCTCTCTCACACACGCAGTCTCTCTCACACACACGCAGTCTCTCTCACACACACGCAGTCTCTCTCACACACACGCAGTCT
>CM045732.1:72258495-72323495 GCA_024760905.1 Plotosus lineatus
TCAAATTTAGCACATGGCACGTTGAACCAATCAACACTAACAAACAAAAGCACATGGCCAGGAACAAATGTATTAAGTTAGTGAGCAGGAGAATTGGGTGAAAAATCCCCGTCATCACTTTCTGATAGGCCCATATCTGGCTCATCGCTCCATTCATTCAGAGCATCCCATAGTTTTGCTGGAGCAGTTTCTAATGGTTCATCGGTTGTTGGACATTTACCAGGAGAACACAGCAAAATATTTTCCGGTTTTTTAAAGCGCGGCGGAACAATCAAATGTGTTGTTACTGATGACATTATAGACATTCCCCAGTGGCAGGGGTCTTGAAATACCGTGTAAACTCACTTTTACAGGCAGCGAACGCCTCATTTTACCATTACAGAGACTGATTGAATAAAATTGATAAGTTTGCTCCCAGTACACATGGGCGGTTATTAGACATAAGCAAAAAAAAAAAAAAACATGGGGGGGGGGGTGTTATTGGAGCAGGACGCTTATTACATCGTTTCTTGTTCTTCTTTTCCTTTCAGAGGTCAGACAAAGGCCTCACCACCTACACATCCACATTGGGACAGACACAGAGGCCACTATTGCTCTTTCACTACAACAACCAGACACAATACCTTATTCAGTGGGACTGACCAGCACAGAGGCCACGCCTCCACCACACCTGTTAGACCTTTGCGCTGTACAGATTGGATGTTGCATTGCTTATGAGAAACAGAGGAAGATGAGAATTGAAATAATATAAAGAAAATAGTATTTTCTTGCTCAGTATTGGTGCTGATGATCAGTATAGCCAGAAGCCAAATACAATTCTTGCTTTCAAATACACAAACACCTTTCGCTCTGTTGAACTACATCCTAACACACTGCTCACCTCCCACCTGTTATCCCTCATCTGTCCATCCTGTTTTCTGTTTTAATTGAATTGATACAGCCCTTATGCACATGGCGTTCACCAGGGTGGTGTCTTTTCGAGGACCCCGTGGTGTTAGATAACCCCCCCCCCTCGCTCCCCTAATCAAAACAAGACATCGCTGAATCTAATCTAAATCGCTGCCAATTATCAGCGCACTGAGGTCCACACTAGCTTCTGATCAATGTTTTCTATTAAAAAGCCAAACGATTCAATATGCCGGTGCACTAATGCAGCCGAGGCTCATTAGCGCCCTCGTCCTTGGGATAGATGCGCACATGCACAGTGTTAATTTGCAGCTAATCTACGGAATGGCAGTCCGTTTCCCCTTCACCAACTCGCAGAGGACTTATGCTAAGCGAGAAAATGAGAGATGAGGGGTAAAATGGTGCTTTGAGAAACGACGTGTTAATTTTATTTCGGAAATACACACAGGCACAACGTTTAGAGCCAATGGCAGTATTGTGTTTTAATACCCTCTGTATATTCCTTAAAAAAACACCCAGTGCTTAATTCAAGGGCATCTCGCGCTCCAGCAAAGGCCGTGCTTTACAATATCACATCATTGCGAGGAGTCCGTTGCTTTCTCTCCAAATTTCTTTTAGAATATTTGTAGCAGGTCTATTAATCTATTAAAAAATATAAAACAGTCAGGCTGGAGTTCTTAAGCAGAGTGAGAGCAGGGAGACTCAGAACAGTCACTGTATCTGTGTGTGTGCGAGTTTGTGTGAGACGCAGTGGACAGACACCACAGTAGTTATGTCAGGTCACTGAGACACCCATGCCTATTGAGCACTGTCTACTATGAAGTAGATGCTCACTGTGATGCGGAAAAGGGTATATAAGAAAAGTGGACTCCGCGGCTTCTCAACCCTTTGCAACGGACCACATGGAATCCTAGACAACGTAGATTTAACAAGCCACTGCCAACCTCTATATCTCTGACTGAATAAACAGCATTGTCGGAGTTCGCCTCCTTTGCCAGCCCGTCAGTGTGTGTGTGTGTGTGTGTGTGTGTGTGTGTGTGTGTGTCATACAGGAAGTGAGGGGGTGTATTTTCGTTTAGCACAGTACTTCTTAAACAGTGGGGAATGCGATATGATGCCGGCGCTGACCCTGGGGAACATGGTTTTCTGGATTTGTGTACGAGAATTAAGTGTAATTACACCTCCACTCCACTAGTGGGCAGTGGCGCCCTCATTGTCATGCTATGGTCTAGCGGTATGCACAGAAACACGCTGATGGCTATGCAGCTCCTTTTTATGAAAGTCAGCAATGGTTCTTTTACATGAACCTCTCACCATAGACAGTGAGAGACATGGTCGGTCTTTGATAACACAGTTAGCGGCACTGGGGGGGACAGTGACAACCTTGTGGAGAGTGGGACTCGAACCCCCAACCTTAGGATCAGCAATTCAGTGCCCTTTACCACCAGGCCACCACTGCCCTTATTTCTTAAGAGAGTTGAATGAGTTTAAATAAGGATGTATTTTTAATTTTAGGCACATTGGTGCACTTTAAATCTTTTCTATTACAGATAAAAAAAATGTTAATCAAGTTTTTCTTTATTGTAAGTTGAACTTTATTTCTTTATTTTTTTGTTTTTAATGTTAATAAAGATACAATGTTATGCAGAGGTGTACTAATAATTTTATAGACAAATACTGTATAGGTACAACCTTCCCAGTCCGGCATCTTCGGGACCTGAGGCTTGCCGGACCACAGAAAATTCCGAACCACAGGCGGTCCTTAAATAAACACCCTGCATAGTCTTATTCAGCCTGGATTATAACTGTAGCATTGTTTTAATATGATATATGATAGCTGTACAAGTAAATGTGCATGCAGAAGGATACAGAAAAACGTTAAAATAATACAAGTTTAATGTTACAGCAAGACCAGAAAACAACACTATGTACCAATAAATTTAAGAAAAAATACAAAAGTAAAGAAAATACGGAAATGAAATTAAATAAAAATGAAAATGGACAAATATACGTACGGTACACTTGTGTATACTATTACGGCTTGGAGCCCGGTACAGGTAATGTACATTCAGATAACTTTAAGTTACACTATACTGGAGTTATATCTGTGGTCTTGACTGGGGTGACATCCGGAGTTGCAGAACTTTCAGGTGGTATGTCATCTGGTGTCTTGGATGGTGGTCATCTGGGGGGGCATCTGGGGTAGCGGATGTACTGGGTACAGGATGCACGACTGTAGACTGTTTACGGGCAGAAGTAGCTCACTTGAACCAGTTGTCCAGCGTTGTCTGTTTCACGTATTTAGGCTTTTCTTTGATTAGACGGTCTTTCCAGAGGTAAAGCGTCATGATTTCTTGTTCTGTAAATATATTACGTTGCTCGAATGCTTCAATCAAGTCCGTAGTTATCTGGATGCATTTGTTGATCAATATTTGTTCTTGAACTTTCACTTCATCATCGTCACTTTCACTGTCTTTATCTGTAATGTCAGCAGTTGACCAAGCACAGCAATTGACCAAACAACCAAGCACAGACACCCAATCTCTATTGGCTTTGATGCCGGTACATTCCCCCTCTGTTTAAACCACTGAATGAGAGCACTGTCTAAAATCACCGCTTTTCCCCTCCTTAAGTGTTTTACGAACTTCCATGTACTTTTTAGTGTCAGACTCACTGTAAAATTTCAGAATTTGATTTTTCTGCTTCTTAATATCATACACAGTTGACGACCTGGTGTTGTACTGTTCGCAAAGGGTCCGCACTGATGCACCTTTGTCCAACTTCTTCAACAATTCCAACCTTCTGAACATTTAAATTATGCCGAACCACAGGTGTTGTCGGACCATGGGGTGCCAGACTGGGGAGGTTGTACCTGTAATACTATTTATAGTCGTTCGCAGGGTGGTGAGGGGGCGTGAAATATTTTTTTTTCTTCGGAGGGGGGGTGTAGAAACTAATTGAGAAGCACTGGTTTAACATAAAAACCACCAGTCTGCAAAGTCTTCTTTCTTCGGCAGCTGATAAAGTTTGGCTTGGACTCACTGGCTGCATTATTACCCGGTACTATCAGCTGTAGTGCTGTGGACTGTAAAGTTCTACAGAGACTGGTCAGATCAGCACAACACAGTACCAGGACTGAACCACTGGCCATCCAGGACTTCTACACATCATGATGTAGAAAGAAAACCTGGCAGAGCCTCTTTGATTCCGTCCACCCTAGTCACACACACTCTACACTGCTGCTGTCGGAAGAACTATACAGGAGCATCTGGACCCGCACCAGCTTCAGGGACAGCTTCTACCCACAAACCATCTGACTGCTGAGCTGCTGCTATACCGGACTATTTGCACACTCGACAATAACAGTGGTCTGAACTGAGCGCGACTGCACGGGGTCTGGGCCTTTTACCACTGAGCCACCAGTGTCCCTAAAAAATGCTTCCAGCCATCAACTCTCCAAGTCTGAATATTTTTAATTTTTCTAATATACTGTCTTCTTTTCCTTTTGGCTGTTCCCTTCAGGGGTCGTCACAGCAAATCATCTGCCTCCATCTCACCCTGTCCTCTGCATCTTCTTCTCTTACGCCAACAACCTTCATGGCCTCCTTCACCACATCCATAAATCTCTTCTTTGGTCTTCCTCTAGGCCTTCTGCCTGGTAGTTCCAACTCCAACATCCTACTACCTTCTTCTTCTTTCTTCTTTTACTTTCGGCTGCTCCCTTCAGGGGTCGCCACAGCAAATCATCCGCCTCCACCTCACCCTGTCCTCCGCATCTTCTTTTCTGACTCCAACAACCTTCATGTCTTCCTTCACCACATCCATAAATCTCTTCTTCGGTCTTCCTCGAGGCCTTCTGCCTGGTAGTTCCAACCTCAGCATCCTACTGCCAATATACTCACTATCCCTCCTCTGTACATGTCCAAACCATCTCAATCTAGCCTCTCTGACTTTGTCTCCAAAACATCTTACGTGGGCTGTCCCTCTGATATACTCATTTCTGATCCTATCCATCCTCGTTACTCCCAGGGAGAACCTCAACATTTTCATCTCCGCTACCTCCAGCTCTGCCTCCTGCCTTTTCCTCAGCGCCACTGTTTCTAAGCCATACAACATCGCTGGCCTCACCACCATCTTGTACACTTTTCCCTTCATTCTTGCTGACACTCTCCCATCGCACATCACACCGGATACTTTTCTCCGACCATTCCAGCCTGCCTGCACACGCTTCTTCACCTCTTTTCCACACTCTCCATTGCTCTGGATTGTTGAGCCTAAGTACTTAAAATCCTCCACCTTCGTTATCTCTGCTCCCTGTAACATCACCGTTCCTCCTGGGTCCTTCTCATTCACACACATGTATTCTGATTTTCTGAGGCTAACCTTCATTCCTCTCCTTTCCAGGGCATACCTCCACCTCTCGAGATTTTCCTGCACTTGTTCTCTGCTCTCACTACAGATCACAATGTCATCTGCAAACATCATAGTCCATGGAGATTCTTGTCTCACCTCGTCTGTCAGCCTGTCCATCACCATAGCAAACAAGAAGGGCTCAGAACTGACCCTTGATGCAGTCCCACCTCCACCTTGAATTGCCGGTCACACAGACAGCACACCTCACCACTGACTTACATCTCTGATACATGTCCTGAACCACTGTAACATACTTCTCTGCCACTCCAGACTTACTAATGCAATACCACAGTACTTCTCTTGGCACCCTGTCATATGCTTGTACCAGATCCACAAAGGCACAAAGTAGCTCCCTCTGACCTTCTCTGTACTTCTCTATTAACATCCTCAAGGCAAACATTGCATCTGTGGTGCTCTTTCTTGGCATGAAACCAAACTGTTGTTCACAAATGCTGACCTCTGCCCTTAGTCTAGCTTCCACTATTCTTTCCCATAACTTCATCGTATGGCTCATCAACTTTATCCCTCTGTAGTTGCTGCAACTCTGCACGTCTCCCTTGTTCTTAAAAATGGGCACCAGCACACTTCTCCTCCACTCCTCCGGCATCTGCTCACTCTCTAGTACCGTGTTGAATGTTCTTGTCAGAAAATCTACTGCTACCTCTCCTAGACACTTCCATACCTCCACAGGTATATCATCAGGACCAACTGCCTTTCCATTCTTCATCCTCTTCAATGCCCTTCTCACTTCACCCTTACTGATCTTTGCTACATCCTGCCCCTCAATGGTTACCTCTTCTACTCTTTTTCTCTCTCATTTTCCTCATTCATCAGCTCTTCAAAGTACTCTTTCCATCTTCCCAGCACACTTCTGTCATCAGTCAATAGAGTTCCCTCTCTGTCCTTTATCAATCTAACTTGCTGCACGTCCTTTCCATCTCTATTTCTCTGCTGTGCCAACCTGTATAGATCATTTTCTCCTCTTTACTATCCAACCTATCATACAAGTCATCATATGCCCTCTGTTTGGCCTTAGCCACTGCTACTTTCGCCTTACGCTGTGTCTCCCTGTACTCCTGTTTACTCTCTTCGGTCCTCTCAATGTCCCACTTCTTCTTGGCTAACCTCTTCCTTTGTACACACTCCTGCACTTCCTCATTCCACCACCAAGTCTCCTTATCTACTTTCCTTCCAGAGGACACACCAAGTACTCTCCTACCTGTGTCCCTGATCACATTTGCTGTGGTTGTCCAGTCATTTGGAAGCACTTCCTGGCCACCCAAAGCCTGTTTCAACTCCTCCTTGAAGACAACACGACACTCTTCCTTTTTCAGCTTCCACCACCTTGTCTTCTGCTCTGCCTTTGCCTTTTTCACCTTTCCCACCATCAGAGTCATCCTGCACACCACCATCCTATGCTGTTTGGCAACACTCTCACCCACGATGACTTTGCAGTCACTGACTTCCTTCAAATTACATCGCCTACACAAGATGTAGTCTACCTGTGTGCTCCTACCTCCGCTTTTATAAGTCACCCTATGCTCCTGTTTCTTCTCAAGAAAGTATTCACCACAGCCATTTCCATCCTTTTTGCAAAATCTATCAACATCTGTCCTTCATGCGTTCCTGTCCTGGATACCAAACCTGCCCATCACTTCCTCGTCCCCTCTGTTTCCTGCACCAACATGTCCATTGAAGTCTGCACCAATGACCACTCTTTCACCTCTGGTGGTACTCTGCATCACTTCATCTAAATCACTCCAGAATCTCTCCTTCTCTTCTAGCTCACATCCTGCCTGTGGGGCATAAGCACTAACAACATTGAGCATTACACCTTCAATTTCTAACTTGAGACTCATCACTCTGTCTGACACTCTTTTCACTTTTAGAACATTCCTGACAAACTCCTCCTTCAAGATGACTCCGACTCCATTTCTCTTCCCATCCACACTGTGATAAAATAGCTTAAACCCTGCTCCTAAGCTTTTAGCTTTGCTACCTTTCCACCTGGTCTCCTGAACACACAGTATGTCCACCTTCCTCCTCTGCATCATGTCAACCAGCTCTCTACCTTTTCTGTGCATAGTTCCAACATTCAAAGTCCCCACTCTCAGTCCTAGACTCATGCCTTTCCTCTTCTCTCTCTGCCTACGGACACGCCTCCCACCTCTCCTTCTTCGACGTCTTCGACCAACAGTAGTCCAATTTCCATCAGCACCCTGTTGATTGACAGCACTGATGGCGGTCGTTGTTAACCCGGGCCTCGACCGATCCGGTCTGGAGGTAATACTTTTGATTTGCATTTTAAGTAATTGGCATTGGTTTTACGTCGGATGCCCTTCCTGACACAACCCTCTGCATTTCTCCGGGCTTGGGACCGGCATGAGGGGGAGAGACACTGGTTAGTGCCCCCCCACCTCATGTATTAATAAAAAAGGGACTAGTTTAGTTTCTGCATGTAACACATCCAGAGTGAGGACCAATGTTCCCTCTAAGCTGCGCGCGTGTGCAATTGCGCACTGGTGTTACAGTCTCCACGCACAGACATTTTGCTCTGCGCACAAAAAAAAAATAGAAAACCCACCTGAAGTGAAAATAAAATAAACAGTGACTAGTGTAAAGAGAAGAAGACACGTGAGATACGCTGCTTTCGTTTAACCCTTTATAATAACGGCAAAACAAACGGACATCGACACGTCCCCTCACAAGGCCAAAGTTAAAAGAAATGCAGTTATTTTAAGATAGAATGGCTGAGTTTGTGCAAACACAAGAAACAAATGTGAAACTGGGTGATAGTTTTTCACCCATAAACATTTGGATCAGCTGATGCGCATAAAGTCAAAGCTGCACACAGATGAGGCCATCGCTCTGAACAGCGTGTACCAACACTGGAGAGATGAGAAAACCAGACAGGAATATGTGAGCCACTCCACCGAAAGTAGGCTCTTGGGTCCAAAAATGAAAAATGAGCTTTTACACAGTCAGATAGAGGAGACCCAAAGCTGCAAAATGCAGTAAAAACTTTGTCAATACCTTAAAAACTGACTTCGTTATGCTATCTCCTGTGTCAGCATTCAACTAAAAATTTCAAAAGACATTTCAGAGAAAAATGAGCACAAAGATTGCCCTTCTTCCAAGATCATTAGTCCTTAGCAACCAAACATTTTTATGCACCTCAGCCATATACAGACGCTCCCCGACTTATGTTTTTAATTGGTTCCGGACGGCCGAACATAAGTTGAAAGTGAACGCAAGTTGTTACAGTGACGTATGACGTGTGACGTATGACGCTCATACTGTACTATACATCCATAAATACCATTACCATATCAAATATAACCTTTAACATTCTCTATGAAGCGATCTTTCTGCTTGTAAATGGTTCCAATGGTCAACGGATGGTTACATGACATGAAGCTGAGCTGACTCACTTTACATGAAGCTTAAAACAGCCAATCAATGTTGACAATATGCGAGGCGCTCAATACCAAAAGTAGTGCACTTGCTGAAAGTAGTTTACTTGCTTGAAACAAAGCGCGGGTTATACGGACTTCCGGTCTTTTAAGTGTGTAAGGGCGCCGTTGAATCGTTTAGTACTCAGCCTGCACTGATGTGAATCACTGATGTGAATCAGCAGAGCAGAGAGTTCTCTTTCTTGGGTTTTCATTCATTTTACAACTCTCTTTGCTTAATTGAGTATGCATGATAGATTGCGCCGATCCGAGCAGATAGTTAATTCATCTCTGTGTGTGAGACTTGCACCCATGCGAGTAGGCTTACGCTTCTGACCAACCATATTTGCTTAGGGTTACAAAAGTCCACAAAACAGTGTAAACACAAAGACCACAGAGATGACGTCTTAACACAAGGCTAACACGCTATATAACTGATATACAGACGCTCCCCGACTTACGTTTTTAATTGGTTCCGGATGGCCGAACGCAAGTTGAAAGTGAAAGTAAATTTTTACAATGACGTGTGACGTATGACGCTCATACTGTACTACACACCCATAAACACCATTACCATATCTCATAAAACATCCCTAAATCAATTATTATAAACATAACATTGTAAAATAATATCAAATATATCAAATAATATCTATATATAAATATATATATATATATATATATATATCTATATATATATATATATATATATATATATATATAAATATATATATATATATATAAAACTGGACTGGGAAAAAGGGGCACGTTCAGTCTTGTTGAATGACGGAGTGTCATTATGTCATTACGTCAGGGTACTACGTAGGTACATATAAACTCAAAATTTGACTTTTAAAAAAAAAAAAAAAAAAAAAAAAAAAAAAACCCTAAAAGTGAAAAAACCTAAAATGGATGAATGTAAGTCGGGGAGTGTCTGTAAACTCTTCGAAAACATGTCTAGGAAAAGTTTTAGGAAGAGACGATAAGAGAAATCATCCTCATTTTAATCTGACACGCCCTTTTTAACCCATCAGTCACCGTGAGAACCCCCCAAAAATGAACAAAAAAAAAAACAACTTTTTTTTTCATTTATGTTTATTCCAATAAGATCAATATGTATCTTTTTCACCATTATATAATTCAATATGCCTTCAAATGCCTTCAAATGATACCGATTGAAAAAAAAAAAAACACTGTCAGGTTCAATTCAAACAATCACACTGAAATTAAAAAAAATAAAAAAATTATAAATATATATATAAATAAATATATATATATATATATATATATATATATATATATATTTTTTTTAAATTTCAGTGTGATTGTTTGAATTGATGCAGCCATGAGGGGGGGGCACAAACCAGTGTCTCTCCCTCACGCCGGTCCCAAGCCCGGATAAATGCAGAGGGTTGCGTCAGGAAGGGCATCCGGCGTAAAACAAATGCCAAATAAACTATGCGAATCACAAGAAAGAATGACATACCGGATCGGTCGAGGCCCGGGTTAACAACGACCGCCATCAGTGCCGTCAACCAACAGGGTGCTGATGGAAATTGGACTACTGTTGGTCGAAGACGTCGAAGAAGGAGAGGCGGGAGGCGCGTCCGTTGCCAGAGAGAGAAGAGGAAAGGCATGAGTCTAGGACTGAAAGTAGGGACTTTGAATATTGGAACTATGACAGGAAAAGGTAGAGAGCTGGCTGACATGATGCAGAGAAGGAAGGTGGACATACTGTGTGTTCAGGAGACCAGGTGGAAAGGTCGCAAGGCTAGAAGCATAGGAGCAGGGTTTAAGCTGTTTTATCACGGTGTGGATGGGAAGAGAAATGGAGTCGGAGTCATCTTGAAGGAGGAGTTTGCCAGGAATGTTCTAGAAGTGAAAAGAGTGTCAGACAGAGTGATGAGTCTCAAGTTAGAAATTAAAGGTGTGATGGTCAATGTTGTTAGTGCTTATGCCCCACAGACAGGATGTGAGCGAGAAGAGAAGGAGAGATTCTGGAGGGAGTTAGATGAAGTGATGCAGAGTACCCCCAGAGGTGAAAGAGTGGTCATTGGGGCAGACTTCAATGGAAATGTTGGTGCAAGAAACAGAGGGGATGAGGAAGTGATGGGTAGGTTTGGTATCCAGGACAGGAACGCAGAAGGACAGATGTTGGTAGATTTTGCAAAAAGGATGGAAATGGCTGTGGTGAATACTTTCTTCCAGAAGAGAGAAGAGCATAGGGTGACTTATAAAAGTGGAGGTAGGAGCACACAGGTAGACTACATCTTGTGCAGGCGATGTAATTTAAAGGAAGTCAGTGACTGCAAAGTAGTAGCGGGTGAGAGTGTTGCCAAACAGCATAGGATGGTGGTGTGCAGGATGATGCTGATGGTGAGGAAGGTGAAGAAGGCAAAGGCAGAGCAGAAGACAAAGTGGTGGAAGTTGAAAAAGGAAGAGTGTCGGGTTGTCTTCAAGGAGGAGTTGAAACAGGCTTTGGGTGGTCAGGAAGTGCTTCCAGATGACTGGACAACTACAGCGAATGTGATCAGGGAGACGGGTAGGAGAATACTTGGTGTGTCATCTGGAAGGAAAGTAGATAAGGAGACTTGGTGGTGGAATGAGGAAGTGCAGGAGTGTGTACAAAGGAAGAGATTAGCTAAGAAGAAGTGGGACATTGACAAAACCGAAGAGAGTAAACAGGAGTACAGGGAGACACAGCGTAAGGCAAAGGTAGCAGTGTCAAAGGCCAAACAGAGCGCTTGATGACTTGTATGCTCGGTTGGAAAGTAAGGAGGGAGAAAATGATTTATACAGGTTGGCACAGCAGAGAAATAGAGATGGGAAGGACGTGCAGCAAGTTAGATTGATAAAGGACAGACAGGAAATGTACTGACTGATGACAGAAGCGTGCTGGGAAGATGGAAAGAGTACTTTGAAGAGCTGATGAATGAGGAAAATGAGAGAGAAAAAAGAGTAGAAGAGGTGACTGTTGAGGACCAGGAAGTAGCAAAGATTAGTAAGGGTGAAGTGAGGAGGGCATTGAAGAGGATGAAGAATGGAAAGGCAGTTGGTCCTGATGACACCGGTGGAGGTATGGAAGTGTCTAGGAGAGGTAGCAGTAGATTTTCTGACAAGAACATTTAACAAGGTCTTAGAGAGCGAGAGGATGCCAGAGGAATGGAGGAGAAGTGTGCTGGTGCCCATTTTTAAGAACAAGGGAGACGTGCAGAGTTGTGGCAACTACAGAGGGATAAAGTTGATGAGCCATACGATGAAGTTATGGGAAAGAATAGTGGAAGCTAGACTAAGGGCAGAAGTCAGCATTGGTGAACAACAGTTTGGTTTCATGCCCAGAAAGAGCACCACAGATGCAGTGTTTGCCTTGAGGACGTTAATGGAGAAGTACAGAGAAGGTCAGACGGAGCTGCATTGTGCCTTTGTGGATCTGGAGAAAGCATATGACAGGGTGCCGAGAGAAGAACTGTGGTATTGCATGAGGAAGTCTGGAGTGGCAGAGAAGTATGTTAGAGTGGTGCAGGACATGTATGAGAGATGTAAGACAGTGGTGAGGTGTGCTGTTGGTGTGACAGAAGAGTTCAAGGTGGAGGTGGGACTGCATCAAGGGTCAGCTCTCAGCCCCTTCTTGTTCGCTATGGTGATGGACAGGCTGACAGACGAGGTTAGACAAGATTCCCCATGGACTATGATGTTTGCAGATGACATTGTAATCTGTAGTGAGAGCAAAAAATCTAGAGAGCTGGAGGTATGCCCTGGAAAGGAGGGGAATGAAGATTAGCCTCAGTAAGACAGAATACATGTGCATGAATGACAAGGACCAAAGAGGAACGGTGAGATTACAGGGAGCAGAGATAAGAAAGGTGGAGGATTTTAAGTACTTAGGCTCAACAATCCAGAGCAATGGAGAGTGTGGAAAAGAGGTCAAGAAGCGTGTGCAGGCAGGTTGGAATGGTTGGAGAAAAGTGTCCGTGTGATGTGTGATAGGAGGGTATCGGCAAAAATGAAAGGAAAAGTGTACAAGACGGTGTTGAGGCCAACGATGCTGTATGGGTTAGAAACAGTGGCCCTGGGGAAAAGACAGGAGGCAGAGTTGGAGGTAGCAGAGATGAAAATGTTGAGGTTCTCTTTGGGAGTAACGAGGATGGATAGGATTAGGAATGAGCACGTCAGAGGGACAGCACATGTAAGACGTTTTGGAGACAAAGTCAGAGAGGCTAGATTGAGATGGTTTGGACATGTACAGAGGAGGGATAGTGAGTATATTGGTAATAGGATGCTGAGGCTGGAACTACCAGGCAAAAGGCCTAGAGGAAGACCAAAGAGACGATTCATGGATGTGGTAAAGGAGGACATGAAGGTCGTTGGTGTAAGAGAAGAAGATGCAAAGGATAGGGTGAGATGGAGGCAGATGATTCGCTGTGGCGACCCCTGAAGGGAAAAGCCGAAAGGAAAAGAAGAAGATATATATATATATATATATATATATATATATAAAAGATAACCATACAACAAAACTCTCTGATCTCTTTATACAAGTAAGCTTCATCAACTCTGCCCTCAGCATCATCTTTATCTATATCCTGCTCAGCAGAAAGGATCACATCTCATCCTAAACACAACAAAACTGACTCATCACACTTTTATTAACAGATGCCTCTTCTTCATCAACATCAACTCTGCCCTCAATATTTATCATCTTAATCTATATCCTCACCACCAACACAACTCATGCACACTTTTATTAACAGATGCCTCTTCTTTATCAAGATCAAAATCTTCATCATCACAGCTGGCATCATCATCATCAGTTTTTTCATATGTAAAAGGAATGAAACATTTAAGTATTTTTCAGGTCTTGACCAATTTTCGTACAAAACTAAACAACCCACGATCCAGCATGTCCAGTGCAGACAAGATTACACACAAATCAAATAATAAATTTTGCATGCAGAGAAAAATACTCACCGGCGAAATAATCTTCAAGAACGCCAAGCATTCCGGCATTTTCAAAGCCGAATTCTCGCGTCGAATTTAACATCTATACGAATGCTGCTCGATGAGGCAGTGGTGGTCGAGTGGATAGGGCGCAGGATTGCTGTTCCGAAGGTTGGGTGTTCGAGTCTCCACAGGGTTGTCACTGTCCCCCCCAGTGCGGCTAACTGGGTTATCAAAGGCGGGCCATGTCTCACTGTCTATGGTGAGAGGCATGTAAAAGAACCATTGCTGACTTTCGTAAAGAGTAGGTTGCAAAGTCGTCAGCATGTTTCTGTCCCTTGCTAAAAGGGTTGTGACAGGAAGGACATCCGACGTAAAAAAAAAAAAAAATATGCCAAATCAAATGTGCGAATCAGATGATTTGCTGTGGCGACTCCCGAGAAAAGGGAAAAAGCCAAAAGAAAGAAAGAAACTAATGCTGCTAGATATCACAGATGACATTTAAAGGGTACCTGTACCCAAAATTGACAGTGCTCAAAAAATATTCACTATACCATATTATTAACTTTTAAACATCGTGTGATGTCGGTAGATTATGTATAAGTCCACATTTCCTTTTCATCTGTACGACATTCCTTGCTCACGAAGGTTCAGCGCGCGGACATGTTGCCTTTTTTCACCGGGGTTAAAGGTCATTGTGACGTAACATCGTTGACATTCGTATAGCCAAACGCAGAAAAAATTAAAATGAGGAATCGAGCTGTAAGAAGTGTGTGTGTATGTATTTATTATATATATATCGATATTTGGTGAAATGCTGTTTATCTGAAACACCCAATGAGTCCCGTGCACAGAGTGAAGTATAGGCAGTCATCCATTGCCACTTCGCGATTTGAGCATCACGGTCTTGGTACAGCGCGGTATTTTAATAAAAAATAAAACAAAAAAAAATATTCATAAAAAATTCAAAATTCGTGCTGAAATTCACATGTAAGCAAGCGGAAGGCAGGGACCCAAGGCAGGCTGCGTCCATTGTTTCCAAATGACAGGCTTAGTGTCCCTCCTCCCCAGTTCAGGCAGGGACCGCCCACTCAACTCAATCTCGCAACCTGATTAGCTTAGACGCGTGACGCTGTTGCCTCGCACATTCTTGCGGGATTTTTTGTCCTGTACCGCGGAGAAGAGTTACTGTCAGAGGTGAGTACAGTACTTAAAGTATTTACATACTTTATATATACCCCCCACAACCCTTTGTATACAAAAATAACAACAATATACAGTGGAAGTTGTTGATAAAAATGAATAATCGGAACCCAATAATATTTAAATACACTGACCTGTTTGACAATTCACCTTCTGGTGCTGGATCCCTAACATGACGAGATAGCATGGCACTAATGAAAGCCATTTGCAACGCTGGCTTATGGGCAGTCCTGACAAAACAATAGCACTCCTGATCGTTTTTTGACACACACATTTTCCACAGGAGCACCAAATATTTGCTGGTTGTTTGCTATGATTTTCCCGTGTAAGAGCTTCTGCCGACTCTCCAATATTGTCCTCAGAGTCATCACTTTCCTGGTCCGAGTTCACTAAATGTGGATAGTCTTTCTTCAGTGGTTCATATAAATAACCTTCTGCTCCTTCTACGAAACTGTCTTCGTCCATGGTTTAAAAAAAGCTACTATAATGTCTGTTTTTTCCAAGTTTCCATGAGCTTGTGTTGTATATGCCTTAGGTTTACATTGCAATCTCGCAGTTCCGGTGGAGGTTTTGTCAACGATATGAAGTCACAAGAAATGCGCCATTGCAAAACTTCTGTGCTCTGAAGCTTGATGTTAGTCTGTCTGTCTCCCTTTCGGCTTTTTCCCTTTTACTCGGGAGTCGCCACAGCGAATCATTTGATTCGCACATTTGATTTGGCAGAGGTTTTTACGTCGGATGCCCTTCCTGTCACAACCCTTTTAGCAAGGGACAGAAACACGCTGACGACTTTGCAGCTCCTCTTTACGAATGTCAGCAATGGTTCTTTTACATCAACCTCTCACCATAGACAGTGAGAGACATGGCCCACCTTTGATACCCCAGTTAGCCGCACTGGGGGGGTCACAGTGACAACCTTGTGGAGAGTGGGACTCGAACCCCCAACCTTTGGATCAGCGATCCAGCGCCCTATACCACTCGACCACCACTGCCCTGAAGCCCTTAAATTGCTTAAAGCTGGTTTGTGAGAGAATATAATAATCGCTTTATAGGTGTTTTGTCACTAGCTATACACAATAAATCAAATTAGGTATATGAGCGTTTTCACTACAGATACCCTTTAACTCTCCTTTTCCAGAAATTATGTGTATTCACAATCTTATAAATAAACTTAATGACTGTTATTGAAGAGAAAGTCGGAGATAAGTTCCACATGACTGGAGTCAGGAAGTAAACCGGAAATTAACGTGTGACGGGCACTGCGCATGTGCAAGCCCGAGCTGAACAATCAGTGTGCTCGTTTCAGATCTTCCTTAGCAACTAGCCTGCATTGTTTACAAGCATATTGTCTTCATAACCTTTATTTTATTCACTGAAACGGCATTTTAATATCAAAACAGTATCCAAAATGGAGAGATGACTTCATGGCCGTTTTTCTGGTGTATGGATTATAGTGCGTTTTGTTCCGAACTCGGTGAATAATTGCAACGAAAACCAGTAAGTTTGCTACTGTTTTTATCTCGTTTTATGAGGGTACTCGCCAGAAAAATGGGGGGGGAGAGACATTTTTAGTGAGTTTTAGTCGATTTCACTTCAGCAAGTGACAGTTGAATTACTTGTTTCAATAATTTATGCAAAAATACGAATTTCGATTATAAAAAAAAAAAAAAAAAAAAAAGGACCATTTTTACTTTTCTGGCCTTAATCTCAAAAGTGGTCTGTGTGACAAGCGCTTACTTTCAGTGGAGCGCCTCACATATTAAGGTGAATATTAATTTTTCAATCAGATTTGTGCTCATTTAGTGTCATTTATTTAGAATTTTCATTTTTGAATGTTGATCATTAAATACTGTAGTTTCTGAGTTGTAGCCAACAATTGTGTCTCTGTATACTTTATTTTACAGACAAAGAGTTACGGGACTGTCTCCCAGACCACAGTAGGACTCTGTCTCCCGGTGGACAGCAGGATTCTCTTCCAGATAGAAGAACTCTCTCCCCCCCAAAGGATGGACTGCAGAACCCTCTTCCAGACCACAGTAGGACCCTCTCACCCAGAAAGAGCTTCACACACTGACATTTCAAACTCGTACGTGTAATACAAGTCAGAGCTTCACGATGAAAATTGACTTTATAGTCGGCTTGGTTGGCAATTAATGTTTTGCTGTAGTTAAAAGCAAACATTTATACTTTGTGTTATCGTAGTACACAGGTTACCAAGCATGTTGTCCTTTTCATGTAAGCTTGGTAAAGCACTTAATTAAAAGAATTATAACGGAAATATAAATGCTGTAATTTGATTCTTTTAATAAATCATGGATGAATACTTGGATGGATGCGATACTGGCCTGAGCACAGAGTAAATGTCTGAGATGTTGCTCGCTGTGGTCCAAGGGACCGCTCAAGGAGTTGATGTGTTTACTCAGAAACATAGAACATTAGAGGGAACGTTGGTGAGGACGCATACGTGCACAAACGTCAACAGTGAGCGCACACACTCGGAGCAGTGGGCTGCCACACACACACACACACACACACACACACACACACACACACACGCAGGAGTGGCCCGGAAAGCAGTTGGTGGTTAGGCGCCCTGCTCAAGGGCACTTCAGCCATGAAGGTGGAGGAAGGGAAGGTGCAGCTCACTCCCCTACCATCACACTTTTCTCCTGCTGGTTTGATAATCGAACCCATGACCCTTCAGTCCCAAACCAGTTTCTGTAACCATCAGAAAACGGCTACCTGAACTTCAGTATGTCGGTCCCTGGTGTCTCCTTACACTCCTTGACTGAAACCACTGAAACCCAATCAACCCTCTGACTCAGTGTTGAGCACGTTGTGTGTTCCAAGATGCTTTTCTGCACACCGCGGCTGTACGAAGTGATCAGTATGTTTTTACAAGAGCCTTGAACCGGTCTGACCCTCCAGTGTTTTTCCGGAGATCAGTTTTCCCCATTCTGATGTCGGACATGAACATTATGTAAAACTCTTCCTGACGCTATTAACCGATTCTGCTGCATGATTGACTGAGATGTTGGTGTGGATCATTTCTGAAAGATGGACTCACGTCGATGACCTGTGGTGGGCGAGTATGCGTGGGGGAGGTAGCACTAGGGATGGTTTTGCCCCTGGCTTTCAGTGCGGCGTCTCTGCGTGCTTGCTCCAGCAGGAGGCGTGCTCTCTCCTTCAGCTCCTCCTGACGAGACTGTACTTTCTGAGAAAGAAAACAGCAGCAGCATGGATTGTTTGGTGTCTGTTATCTGCGTGTGGTGTTGCTTGTGTTTCTATAGTTTAAGTGCGTCTGAGACTGTACTGGAGAGATAAACACATCCTCCTGTAAGATGTTCCTCGTGATTACCTTCTCGGTGCCGGTGGACACAGGAACAGGTGCAAGATCCTGAAAAAACAACCAAAAAGTAAAAGGTGAGAAGAAGCTTTGCTTCAGTTCTAAAGTTAGGATGTTTATATTCGGGGTTCACCGTGTTCACCCAGACGGAAGGAACTCTGGCAGCTTTGTGATGAGGAAATGCCTCGCACTTCGCATTGATGCTACCGACAATCACACAGCAACTCTTAAACACATGGCTGGATTCCTTTATATAATACTACCTATGCCAAGCATAATGTGTGTGTATGTAAAAAACATTACAAAGAATTAATTTACCATTACATCATGATAAACCATTCCATTCGCTTACACAGATGCTTTGAAGGACCCACTCGCCATGTTCAGAATCCAGTTCTGGTAGCATTAGCTGTTAGTTCTCTATGCAGCAAAACTTTAAGTCCCTGTACTGTATCATAGTGTAAGTTTGTACAGAATATTACCTTTGTTACCTTCATAGATTCACTAAATTAGAGATACTTTGACTTAATTTCACCTGACCTGATACTAAACCCCACCCTGAAATAGAGACTGACCAATCAGTAACCCTCACTAAACCTGTAGACTTTGGACAAACAGCTCAGACAGGTGCACTGCAACTCATAATAGACTTTCAAAAATTTTACTTTTAAACAGGATGGTGAAACAATCGGTGGTATTTGGAATATAAAGAATTTTTGTTCCTTTCCCAAAACGATTAAAACAAAGATAAATGTGTGTTGAATACGGCTCTGCGGTCATGCCCAGAACACACACTGATATTTTATTGAAGCACCTTTACTTGAATGACAGCATGTAAATCTCCATGCCATTGTTGCTTCAGTTGTTCCGGTTGAGGCTCAGCAACATTAACATGGTAATAAAATGAAGCAGCTGATGATCTGAATGTACTGAACGAGCAGGTGATCACATTTCTATTATCACATGCTCTTTTTCTTCCCTGATGGTTCAGATATAAAATTGGGACTCGAATAATCAAAGAGTGGTTCAGGGAGCATGAGGAACCATTCATACATGTGTATTGGACCCCAGACCCCCGACATAAACCTACTGAAAGTGCTGGAGACGAAAAAAAATGTATGGAGGGAGGGGATCAGTTTGGTTAAGTTTAAAGGCGGTTCAATTAAATATTAAAGCGCGCAAGTTTTTTTTCCCCGGGGTATTATATGTTAGCTCAAAGAAAATTTAAGTAAAAATAAACCCTTCTATGATAATTATTATATTTTTAATACAGGTAGGACTATGATTTAGTGATTGACGGCTGTAATATTACATCAGAGCTGCAAACTATCTAAAGATTCTCAAGATTAGTCTCATAAACTAACATAAATAATCATAATGTTCTCACAAAAGTCAATGTCTGTTAGAAAAGATGAGTGCAGCTAGCAAACAATCATTTGGTCTTAAACTGATAATTTTATTGAAATAATTAGCATTTTGCGCCATAAAAACCATCCCGGTTGCTGCACCTATGCATTTCATTCTCAATATGGAATAGCAGGTGTGATATAACGTTCACCTTTGAAATGATTCACAGGCGTATTACAGACATTTCCTCTATTGATTTAAATCTGACCACCACAAATCTTTGCTCACTCACACGGGTACCAATAGTAACTGGGAGACGGGGCGGGGCTTAACGGCCAGCTAACTGCACCTGACAATTTTAGCTCTATGAACTAGAACGCTGACAAATTACTGTGGATATGTTGGAGCATCAAAAAAAGTAAATCAGCACAGAGGATTCTGGGAAGGGTGAGCCGGCTCCTTTAAGGTTTCAGAAGCAATAGATTTGGATATGGGATGGTGGACGGGAGGGGAAAAAAGTTTTGTATAGTAAAAATGAGGTCAAGCAGCAAGTATTTTTAATTTTTTTTCGTAATCTGGCGTTCTGTTCGACTGAGATCTGACATGCTCAAAGGTCACCAAATGATTATTTCTCTTATCCAGCCCTTCAATGGGCCCTCAAGCCCTGTAGATGTGGGCGGAGTAATCCTGGAAGAGACCACACCCAGCAAGGTAGAAATATTTCATCAGTGAGAAAAACTTGGCACAGAGTTGCAGTCTTCATTTCCTTTCGGCTGCTCCCTTCAGGGGTCGCCACAGCAAATCATCCGCCTCCATCTCACCCTGTCCTCTGCATCTTCTTTTTTGACTCCAACAATCTTCATGTCTTCCTTTACCACATCCATAAATCTCTTCTTTGGTCTTCCTTGAGGCCTTCTGCCTGGTAGTTCCAACCTCAGCATCCTACTGCCAATATACTCACTGTCCCTCCTCTGTACATGTCCAAACCATCTCAATCTAGCCTCTCTGACTTTGTCTCCAAAACATCTTACATGGGCTGTCCCTCTGATATACTCATTTCTGATCCTATCCATCCTCGTTACTCCCAGAGAGAACCTCAACATTTTCATCTCCGCTACCTCCAGCTCTGCCTCCTGCCTTTTCCTCAGCGCCACTGTTTCTAATCCATACAATATCGCTGGTCTCACCACCATCTTGTACACTTTTCCCTTCATTCTTGCTGACACTCTCCTATCGCACATCACACCGGACACTTTTCTTCAACCATTCCAGCCTGCCTGCACACGCTTCTTCACCTCTTTTCCACACTCTCCATTGCTCTGGATTGTTGAGCCTAAGTACTTAAAATCCTCCACCTTCGTTATCTCTGTTCCCTGTAACATCACCGTTCCTCCTGGGTCCTTCACTTTCACACACATGTTTTCTTATTTTATGAGGCTAACCTTCATTCCCCTCCTTTCCAGGGCATACCGCCACCTCTCTAGATTTTCCTGCACTTGTTCTCTGCTCTCACTACAGATCACAATGTCATCTGCAAACATCATAGTCCATGGAGATTCTTGTCTAACCTCGTCTGTCAGCCTGTCAATCACCATAGCAAACAAGAAGGGGCTCAGAGCTGACCCTTGATGCAGTCCCACCTCCACCTTGAACTCTTCTGTCACACCGACAGCACACCTCACCACTGTCTTACATCTCTCATACATGTCCTGCACCACTCTAACATACTTCTCTGCCACTCCAGACTTCCTCATGCAATACCACAGTTCTTCCCTTGGCACCCTGTCATATGCTTTCTCCAGATCCACAAAGGCACAATGCAGTTCCCTCTGACCTTCTCTGTACTTCTCTATTAACATCCTCAAAGCAAACACTGCATCTGTGGTGCTCTTTCTTGGCATGAAACCAAACTGTTGTTCACAAATGCTGACCTCTGCCCTTAATCTAGCTTCCACTATTCTTTCCCATAACTTCATCGTATGGCTCATCAACTTTATCCCTCTGTCGTTGCCACAACTCTGCACATCTCCCTTGTTCTTAAAAATGGGCACCAGCACACTTCTCCTCCACTCCTCCGGCATCTGCTCACTCTCTAGGACCTTGTTGAATGTTCTTGTCAGAAAATCTACTGCTACTTCTCCTAGACACTTCCATACCTCCACAGGTATATCATCAGGACCAACTGCCTTTCCATTCTTCATCCTCTTCAATGCCCTCCTCACTTCACCCTTACTGATCTTTGCTACATCCTGCTCCTCAATGGTCACCTCTTCTACTCTTTTTTCTCTCTCATTTTCCTCATTCATCAGCTCTTCAAAGTACTCTTTCCATCTTCCCAGCACACTTCTGTCATCAGTCAGTACATTTCCCTCTCAGTCCTTTATCAATCTCACTTGCTGCACATCCTTCCCATCCTGTATAGATCATTTTCTCCCTCCTTACTGTCCAACCTATCATACAAGTCATCATACACCGTCTGTTTGGCCTTAGCCACTGCTACTTTCGCCTTACGCTGTGTCTCCCTGTACTCCTGTTTACTCTCTTCGGTCCTCTCAATGTCCCACTTTTTCTTAGCTAACCTCTTCCTTTGTACACACTCCTGCACTTCCTCAGTCCACCACCAAGTCTCCTTATCTACTTTCCTTCCAGAGGACACACCAAGTACTCTCCTACCTGTGTCCCTGATCACATTTTCTGTGGTTGTCCAGTCATTTGGAAGCACTTCCTGGCCACCCAAAGCCTGTTTCAAAGCCTGTTGGCACAGATTGGCAGTGACGAAGTAAAACCAGACCATGCAAACACACAAACAAATATACAAATACACAAAACAGCGCTCACAGCATAACTGCATCACCTTTCCTTTCAATTGTCACTCACCTGTATGTGTGCATGTAGTGATAAGTGTGTGTCTGTGCGTGTGTGTGTGTCTGTGTGTGTGTGAGAGAGAGAGAGAGAGAGAGAGAGAGAGAGAGAGAGAGAGAGAGAGAGAGAGAGAGAGAGAGAGATAAATAATGGTATGAAGCGGGAGGTTGTAGAGATGAGGCGAGGCTCTGGAGCGTGGCGAGCTGCAGGCAGGAGGAATATTGCGCAGGCTGCATTAATCACACGTCAGTCTGGTGATGACAAAAAGCCAATCACACTTAGTATGAGACGAAGTGACAGACGGGGAAACAGGCGGCATGATGCACAAACAGCTTACAGCTGCACAGCCCAACAAGAAAAAAACATGTTCCGGTGGAGTGGGCTGACTGAGGGTTGTGCACGCATATGTTTACTGTGGATCAGTTCTGCGTGTGCATTCCATGGGAATGTATTCGTCGGCCCATTAACATTCATTTTATTTGTTTATGATTTTACGAGTACAGCTGTACAAGTCACATGACTGACTGAGGATTAAACCATAGTTCGTTCAGTCAGAAAAATATCCCCAACCGGTTTCAATGAAATCCACCTCGCATAGCAGGGGCACCACGTCACAAATTTTTGTTTCATGTGACTTCAGGGGCGTGGCCATACCTGTGTGCCAGTTTGTTTTGCACTTATACTTACCTGTGTGTGTGTTTTTGGTGTGTCCATATGGTTGGTCTGTAATGAGCTGCTCTCTTTCGGCGTGATGTCCACTTCGTTGTGTCTCGCGGTCCTCTTCTTGTTTGTGTCCGTGTCTGGGCTGGAGTTGACGCTAAGTGTGTGCACGTTTGAAACAGAAGCCTGCGATTGCACTCTACCCTCTGGAGCCGGCCCATCTCTCAGGACCTTCTTGTCTATCTCTCTCTCTGTATCTACCACATCCTCTTTCGGCTCCGATACCTGTGTAGAATCAGTTGACGTTTTGGTCGGCAGTGAGGGTGGACAGGGAGAGGGAGGTTCTGTTGACCCCGTGTCTTCGGGCTCTCCCCCTTCTTCATCAGGGTGTATTTTTGCTGTCTGGTTGTTAAGCTCGGCATAGAAGGTGTCATGAGCCACAGAGCTCTCTGTGTCTGTGTGGAAGTCGCCGACTTTGTAGGTGCTGCGGCCGGCTTGGGCCTCAATCTGCAGCACACTCAGCTCCTGGCCACTGAAGTGTGCGCGGATCTGGTACAGGTACGTCATCACTGTCAGCTTGTCTGGAATTGCCAGCAGCACCATGTCAGCTGGCTCCAGCAGCCGAGAGATACCCAGACTGGCGAAGCCGTCATATGCCTGTGATACACACACACACACACACACACACACACACACACACACACACACACACACACAGCTAAATCCCGCAAACTAATTAGTATAGCTGTAAATGTGGATCGTGACACACATTTCCTCCTGTGTGGAAATTAAACATCTAATAGTGTGTTGTGTTATCAGTTTAAGTGGGGAAGTGATGAGTGCAAGGAGTGTAGTTAATGTGATCATGGGGTACAAGACAACATTAAATCTATTATATGAGAAAAGTTAAAATATAAAATGCCATTATAATAATTATTATTATTAAAATCCCTGCTTCAGTTATATACATTACACAGAAATATTCATTCATGAATTCTCTATGCCACATAATCCTGATTAGAGATACACCCTGAACAGCTCGCCAGGCTCACACCTTGGGGTAATTCGGAAGAGCCAATCAGTCTACTATGCATGTTTTTGGACTATGGGAGGAAACCAGACACAAGCACAGGGAGAACATACAAACTCCACACAGGTCTGGGAATCCTGGGAATTGAACCCAGCACCTTCTTGCTGTGAAATAGATGTGCTAACCGCTGCACCCCATTCACTTCTATTTAACCAAATTTAATGAATTAGCACTTAAGTGATAAAGAAATGTCTGAAGATTCAGAAAAAAGCCACAAAAACATCTCTATAGTCTGCCTATTAAAAAGCCTTAAAATACGCGTAAAGAAAAAAACTTCTGCTGAAATTTTGAAACATTAATTAAAGGGTAAATGAGGGTTGGGGTGGGTATTAGAAGCGTAGGGTGCAAGACAGACTGCAGGACCAGATTCGGAACGAAAAGCAGAAATGGAGGGCGGTAGATGGACGAGACAGCTAATGTCAAAGATGGTTCTTTCGGATAAGAGTTTGATATGAAGAAACACTAAACTAATCCCTCCTCTGTCTTATCATGTACACTCATCTCTCTCCCTCTCTCTCTCTCTCTCTCTCTCTGTTCCCGTCCCCCTCCCCCACCTCTACATTCAAGCCTATTTGTGTCTATCAAGTGTAATTGCACTGACTTGTCCTGATGTGAAATATAGACAGATAATCAAATAAGTAAAAGAAAAACTCTCAATCCCTGATCAGCTGATAAGAGAGTGAGTGATGGGGGGGGGGGAAGAACAGCAAAAGACGAAAATCACTTTCCTCAACTCATTTAGACGAGTTCCGAGGAGAAATGTGCCATTAAATTGCTTGTCTTTTTGTCCTCTCGTGGTTTATCACTCCTGGTATCAGCAGTGCAGTTAATTCCAGGTTCCTGACAAGAGACAGCCATTGTCTCCACATCTCACCTGCTTTCCTGAGTTTATCAGGCTTCTTTCTCCAATGTGTGTGTGTGTGCGTGTGCGTGCGCACACACACGAGTGTTTAAGTAATCAAACCTAAGCTCTTTCTCAATTTACAATTAATTAGAACTTTCTCATCACTCCAGAACAGGATGCGTGTCCTTTGTGGATGGGAGGAAAGAGGAACAAAGAGCAAACCAAGTCGAAAGAGGTCTGCATTTGCAGGTTGCTGTTTACCTTTTAAAGGATGATGATGATTTCCTTTCGGCTTTCCCCCTTTTTCAGGGGTCACCGCAGTGAATGATTCGCATGTTTGATTTGGTTCATAGGTTTTTACGTCGAATGTCCTTCCTGACACAACCCTTTTTAGCAGGGGACAGAAACACGCTGACGGCTTTGCAGCTCCTCTTTATGAAAGTCAGAATTTTTTACATGCCTCTTACCATAAGGACAAAATAAATAAAAAGAAAAAATAGCAGTGAGTGAAAGATCGAAGTCAGAGCGAAAGCTAGAATGGATTTCTCTCAACTTCATGGTGTTTGTGTTCTATTTGCTCGCTTCTAAAAAATAAAGCCACGAAAACACAAAAAAAACAACACACGCTCGAAATTATGTAAAAATTCACACAACATCTGACAGTGAAACAGATGCTTACAAACTTTGGTTTATGATGTGTGGCCCTACTACTTTCAAATGTTTGGGGACATTTGGACAAATTTTTTTTTTTAAATAAAAAGGAATTTGTTTTGTTCTCATTGAACAGTAAACAGTAGTATTTTTATAAATACATATTTGACATCAGTTCCAGCAGGAAGTGACCATTATAAACATGGCATGATCAAGTAGAAGATTCTGTACTTAGCAAAAAAAATAAAATAAAATAAAATATAAAAACAGAGCAAATCTAATCATATGTGATATTTCTTCCAATCTAGATCTTTATATACTGAGCTTCACCAAGCCAACTTAGTCAGATAAGAAGGGGTTAAACCTCCCCTGTCCCCAACCCTGTAGGACAAGCATCCAGTCACACTCACACAGACACCAAGAGCCTAGTTAAAATTAGATTCACTAATGAATAATGTCTTTGGACTGGAGGAGGAAACCAGCGTACCCAGAGAAAAACCCACACACGTACAGAGAGAAAATACAACGCCCTCTCTGGCCATAGTTCTTCTACACAGGACCTTCATGTGAGGCGACAGTGCAAACCTTCAAAACTACGGCACTGTGCTACGGTGGTCGGTGCAATAAGTTTTAGTCAGTTGGGATAGATAACGACAGTATGATGTTTACAGACAATCAACACAAAAGCCCCCGGTCAACACTCTTTCCAGAGCATAAGAAATGCGTGACGTTCATGTCCAGCGGGAGGAATTTAATAAGGTACTGAGATCTCATTGATGTCTGAGAGCAGGAAATCTGGGTAAAAGAAGTTTATTCATAAACAAATCATAGACAGGAGCAGGTGGGTGTGGACACACTTGTATTATGCTGAGACTTTCTCTTACAACACCAATCTGTTTACAGAGAGAGAGAGAGAGAGAGAGAAAGAGAGAGAGAGAGAGAGCGCGTGTACGCACGCACACACGCGCACGCGCACACACACACACAGAAAGAGTATGTGCTGAAAAACATTTGTGAGGCGCTCCACCAAAAGTGAGCACTTGTCGCACAGACCACTTTTGAGATTAAGGCCACAAAAAAGTAAAAATGGTCCATTTTTTATCGAAATTCGTATTTTTGCATAAACTATTAAAACAAGTATTCAACTATCACTTGGTCACGTGAAATCGATTAAAACTTCCTAAAATTGTTGCTAAGGAAGATCTGAAATGAGCACACTCATTGTTCAGCTCGGGCTTGCACATGCGCAATGCCATTCACACGTTAACTTCCGGTTTACCTCTTGACTTCAGTCATGTGGAACTTATCTCCGACTTTCTCTTCAATAACAGTCATTAAGTTTATTTATAAGATTGTGAATACACATAATTTCTGGAAAAGGAGAGTGAAACGTCATCGGTGATGCCATTAGTATATAGTCATGCAGCATTAGTATAGATCAGGGGTCGGCAACCCGCGGCTCCGGAGCCGCATGCGGCTCTTTCATCCTTATGCTGCGGCTCTGCATGGCTCGGGAAAATAAATCGCAAGTATCCGATTTTAAGTATATTGTAGGGAGCTGAGTAGAACAATTAATACACTGCTTCTGTCTGCTGTGCAATGGACAACTGACAGCTACTTTTATTGTGACATGTTCAACACAACGTCGACAGCACTTGACGTGTCAGCAGGCAGATTTGACAGCCGGCATGCGCGGAAAGCCCAGCAACACCAAAACTGCACAATATCTTAAAGTATTTTATTTGTGTCTGTTCGTTTGTTTAATTGTAGCTGTAAATTGTATGATTATTGTGATCTGTAAATATTAAAATAAAATAATGTATATAGATTGTATTATTTTTCATCGCTTAAAATATGCGTCACACTCTCCGACAGCCCGCCAAAACGCCGTACATTTATCGAGACTTTCAACCCTAGGTAGGCCACGGATGGATAAATCTAAGAAAAGAAAAATATTTGAAGAAAACAGAGCATTTAATGATGCATGGGCAGATTCATTTGCAAAAGGTTCAAATCACCTTCAGTTTCGTTCATTACTGGATGAGGTGGAGCGCACGTACTCTGATCTGATGCATAACAGAGTGCGGTGGCTGTCCAGAGGAGAAGTGCTGAAACGCTTTGCTGCATGTCTGGGAGAGGTGAAGACTTTCATGAGCAGCAAAGGACTCACCTTTCCTGAGCTGGAACGGCAAGAGTGGCTGGAAAAGCTGTATGTCATGGTGGACATGACGGCGAACCTGAAAGCGCTGAATGCTTCAGGGAGAGGAGGCACAGCGCTACACATGCTGGAAGAGGTGTTGCCGTTTGAGCGCAAGCTGGCAGTGATTGTGAGAGATTTAGAGAGAGGAACACTGTCTCACTTGAACTCCTTAAGGGAGTTCAAACAAGCGAACAAGGTGATAAATTCAGAGTATTTGCAGTCTGCAATCGCTACAATGCAAGCATCGTTTGGAAAACGATTCCAAGAGTTCAGAGAGGAAAAAGCTACATTATCCTTCCCCGTCGCTCCCCTGACCATCGACCTATCCCTGTTAAATGTGTCTGCATTTGCAGGTGTAAGTCAACCTGATCTTGAGCTGGAGCTGGCTGACATAGCTGACAGAGATATATGGGTGTCGGAGTTTGAACGCATGAGAGATATATTTATATATATGCGAACATATTCATTTCAGATGTCAAAAAGTGTTTGCGGCTCCCAGTGTTGTCTTTTCCGTGGAAACCGGGTCGAAATGGCTCTTTGAGTGTTAAAGGTTGCCGACCCCTGGTATAGATGTTAAATTCGACGCGAGAATTGGGCTTTGAAAATGCCGGAATGCTTGGCGTTCTTGAAGATTATTTCGTCGCTGAGTATTTTTCTCTGCATGTAAAATTTGATTCTGGAATTTTTTTGATTATTTGATTTGTGTGTAATCTTGTCTTGACTGGACATGCTGGATCGTGGGTTGTTTAGTTTTGTACGAAAATTGGTCAAGACCTGAAAAATACTTAAATGTTTCATTCTTTTTACAGATGAAAAAACTGATGATGATGATGCCAGCTGTGATGATGAAGATTTTGATTTTGATGTTGATAAAGAAGAGGCACCTGTTAATAAAAGTGTGCGTGAGTTGTGTTGGTGGTGAGGATATAGATTAATTGATATATATATATATATATATGATAAATATTGAGGGTAGAGTTGATGATGCCAGCTGTGTTGATGAACATTTTGATGTTGATGAAGAAGAGGCATCTGTTAATAAAAGTGTGATGAGTCAGTTTTGTTGTGTTTGGGATGAGATGTGATCCTTTCTGCTGAGCAGGATATAGATGAAGATGATGCTGAGGGCAGAGTTGATGAAGCTTACTTGTATAAAGAGATCAGAGAGTTTTGTTATATGGTCATCTTATATATATATATATATATATATATAGTTTTCTTAATTTCAGTGTGATTGTTTGAAGCTGACAATGCTTTTTTTCAATCCGTATCATTTGAAGGCATTTGAAACTTTATATAATGGTGAAAAATATACATACTGATCTTACTGGAATAAACAGAAATGAAAAAAAAAAAGTTGTTTTTTTTTGTTCATTTTTTGGAGGTTACCATGGTGACTGATGAGCTTAAAAAGATTAAAATGAGGATGATTTCTCATCATCTCTTCCTAAAACTCTTCCAGGACATGTTTTCTAAAAGTTTATATGGCTGAAGTGCATAAAAATGTTTGGTTGCTAAGGACTAATGATGTTGGAAGAAGTGCAATCCTTGTTCTCATTTTTCTCTCAAACATCTTTTGAAATTTTTAGTTGAATGCTGACACAAGAAATGGCATAGCTCGCTCAGTTTTCAAAGTATTTACAAACTTTTTGCTGCAATTTGCAGCTTTGGTTCTCCTCTATCTGACTGTGTAAAAGCTCATTTTTCATTTTTGCACCCAAGAGCCTACTTTCGGTGGAGTGGCTCACATTTTGTTTATGAATGACATTGTTGAATGACTGACAGGCATCCATCACAATCAATCACACACATGTCCGGTGGCTTTCCTCTCTTCCTGACGGGTTACACAGAAACAAAGCCTACACACACACACACACACACACACACACACACACACACACACACACACAGGATCAGGTGTCATGGGAAATTAGTCTAACTCACACTCTCTCATTACACAAAACTGGATGGAAATGTAATCCTTATTATCAAGCTTGTGTGTGTGTGTGTGTGTGTGTGTGTGTGTGTGTGTGTGTGTGTGTGTGTATACTCCTTTATTGATTATTCTTATCTGTCATATTTCAATAGACGCTACTGCAATCATGGCTTAGCCGCAGGGGTTATTGTATAAAATGGGGAGGGAAGAGGGAGAGAGAGAAAGAGAGAGAGAGAGAGAGAGAGAGAGAGAGAGAGAGAGAGAGAGAGACAGGGAGAGAGAGCGAGCGAGAGAGAGAGATCTTTAAACCTAAGTTTCTGCAGTAGCATTCACCTGTGACTCCATCATTAACCAACTTTATCTTACACAGAGAGAGAGAGAGAGAGAGAGAGAGAGAGAGAGAGAGAGAGAGAGAGAGAGAGGAGGATTTAATAGCTTAATTGGGAGGGAGGAGGGAGACTAGAAACTACCACCTGCTCCTGCAGCCTGGTCTTCAGCCACCGTCCATTGTTAACCGCACAGCGTTCATTCCACACTGGGGCCACAGGGGTTATCAGTCACACAGACACAACCAGGGACTCAGTGTGTGTTGTGTTTTGGGAATTTGAAATCAGTTTGCCAAAAATTTTTACTTAGTATATCCATAAAGCCTCGGGGTGGGTGGGTGGGGGGGTGGGGGGAAGAGTCTATTCACAACTCCTCTAATAACTCCACACTGTCTAACCACAACTACACTAACCAAAACGTTAGTAATAAATATACACTGTCTAATCACAATTACACTAACTACAACTACACACTGTAATCACAACTACACTAATAACTGCACATTGTCTAACCACAAATACACACTAACCACAACTCCACATACTGTCAAACCACAACTCCAATAATAACTATACACTGTCTATTCACAACTACATTCACCACAACTCCACACTGTATAATCACAACTACACCAAATCTAAACTCAGCTTCACTAATCTCAACTCCACTAATAGCCACACACTGTCGAATTACAACTACACTCTGTTTAATCACAACTGAACTAATTACAACCACAATATCTACAAGAACACAAATCACAAATACACTGCTGTCTACCAGCAAATCATTTTATGTGTTTAGTTTTAAATTTTATACATTTACCTCCATTTAACTTGTGTATCATTTATTCCTACACTCTATGCTTCTCAGATTTGTAACTGAATTAAAGATACAGTCTCTCTCTCTCTCTCTCTCTCTCTCTCTCACACACACACACACACACACACACACTCATTCCCACGCTCCCAACCACGCACATACACACACACTCACCACACTCCCACCCACATGCATGCACTCTCACTCATGCACACGCACCCCCACCCACACTCACGCACTCCCCCCACACTCACTCCCACACACTCACTCACTCACTCCCACCCACACACAAAGGGTACAGTGTGCTTCTGGGATTAGAATGCGTCGACACATCATGTACCCACTTCATCGTCTCTCCCTCTACTTAAAAAAGATGGATGCTAACTTTATTCACAGCATGTTTTTGAATTATGATGCTATCTTACACTTCCCAGGAGGACCCCCCCCCCCCAAAAAAAAAAAAAAAAAACACACTTTCAATCAAGCTTCCTTTTGAAAGTGGCAATTAGAAAGCCCTGGGGGAGAGAGAGAGAGAGAGAGAGAGAGAGAGAGAGCTTTTAACCAAAAACACTCACCTGTAAGTTCGGATCACACACACACACACACACACACACACACACACACACACAGTTAATGGCTTTTGCAGTGTTTACCTTTTTGTTGTTTTCTTTAATGTCTTGAGGATTCAGAGACTTGTAGTCACTTGGGGGAGGGGGCACAGAGACAAGGATGGAGATAGGGAGAGGGAGACAGACACAGAGCATATGCATCGTTAGCTACAGTGAGAGAATTGTACACTAAAGCCTTCCTGGTGTCTTATTTTAAAAATATTGTGATGAATGATGACAAACTGCCTTTAAACACCACCTTACAAACAAAGTTAATTACAGTCTGTTACTTATCAATAATGTGGAATTAAATTGATGTTCTCATCAGGAATCCATCTGAGACGTCCCAGAACATTTTACTTACCTTTAGTTTAAATAATGGATATGAAACACAGATATATACACACACACACACACACACACACACACACACACACACACACACAGGTGTTCGGGCACTTCAGCTACTATACTTTCTCTTTATAGGCGTCCAGTACATTACACCGAGTGCATAGAAACAGAAGCTTCAGCAGGTACCAGCTTTGGTTTTGTGTTTTTCCACAAAAGAAAAAGCACTACAGCAGGTTTAAACAAACACATTGTGACCGTCAAGAACATCAAACTGAACAAGAGACATCATCTCCAACCAACTTAAGAGATTACACCAGGGATATTAGGTTAACTTGGGATGGGGCAGGCTCATGAAAACAGTCCCAAACGTGGGTCCAAAGGAGCACGGCTTGAATAATCACAGATATGGTACAAGACCATCGAAGCACATTTACTGTATTATAGAAACACAACATTAGTGGTGTTCAACATACAACATATCAACATACAAGCCCGAAGCATTTCTACATTCAAATGGCAAGGTAGAACGCGCAATCACTGCACACGAGCCTCATCACACACATTCAGAATTTATAAGTGACAGGTAACCTCCACCTCACACAACCATACCAACAATCCCAGTGTAGTACAGTACTCAATACAACCATAACATCAGAACCGTAAATAGTATTATTAATCAGAGTGTAAATTATTGAATAGTACTAGTCATTATAGCATAATATAATAAGAGAATTAAGTGAATATGAAGAAATAAAAGCAGAGCTTTGAGTTATAATACTGAGAGAGAGGGAAAGAAGTGACGAATAAACAGAAAGGTTAAGTTTTAATTATAAGAAGAAAAAGATGTGAATATCAAACACAAATGTTGTACTTTAACTGCAATATTAAGCCTCTTGATAAATGAATTACTGATTTAATGAACAGAACTATTACTTGACTGATTTAAACACCAACGTTTCAGATGCTATGAGTGAAACAGCGTGTTGCTTTAGTAAGAGCAGTGAAGTCAGGTGGAGCTGTCAGAGGAACATACAGATAGTGGTGCGCGTGTGCGGCGTGAGGGACGCACGGTTATCGGTTTTAATGATGTTTCATGTGTGAGAAAGAAGAAGAAAGAAGAAGCCTGTGTGAGAACGACCACAATGTTCTGGTGGAGCATCAGAAGCCAGTGGGGCAATCGTGGCAGAGTGAGTGTGGGGTTTCTTAAAATACCTTCCGAGTTGATGCTCCGTATTCCGAATATCCGAGCGATATTCACTGTCAGTGTACAGCAGACACACACATTTCGATCAGACAGATAAAAACACTGCTCCATCTATCCACTGTTAATCCGCCGGCTCTCCCCATCAACGTCTCATTTTTATCGTATAAACAATAAGAACAGTGTGGGGCAGTGGTGGTCTAGTGGTATAGGGCGCTGGATCGCTGATCCAAAGGTTAGGGTTCGAGTCCCACTCTCCACAAGGTTGTCACTGTCCCCCCCCAGTGCAGCTAACTGGGTTATCAAAGGCGGGCCATGTCTGTCACTGTCTATGGTGAGAGGTTGATGTAAAAAAACCATTGCTGACTTTCGCAAAGAGGAGCTGCAAAGTCGTCAGCGTGTTTCTCTCCCTTGATAAAAAGGGTTGTGACAGGAAGGGCATCCGACCTAAAAACCTCTGCCAAATCAAACGTGCGAATCAGATGATTCACTGTGGCGACTCCCGAGTAAAAAGGGAAAAAGCCGAAAGGAAGACAGACAATAAGAACAGTATCCGCAGAAAGAGCGCGTGGGGGCGGGGATACCTGACACCTTTGATTTGCTTGGTTCGTCAGAGCAGTTTGTGAGTTGAAGGAGGTGGAGCTAATCTGGAGTGAAACTCTTGTGACACAGAATCACCCAGAAATATATCCACATCAGACTGTTTTTTTTTTTTTTTTTTTTTAATTACTTAATTTATTCATTTGACATTTTTTCTAAAGAAAGAGCAGCCCAATTTAAAGGCCAGTGCAAAGTGTCTCATGCCGCCAATTGAATTGCTGGGATTACACCGCTGTTTTCTGTCCGAAGGAGTGACCCGACCTAATGGGGTAGGAGGCGGGGCAAAGATTCAGAAAATAAAAACAAAAATGTTTATTGAGTTAACTTTTAAACGAGCTTTCCCGTAGTGACCGGGATGCATTACTTAACTCGTTTATCCTAAGATGTAGCGAAAGAGCACGTGCGAGTGAGAGAGAGAGAGAGAGAGAGAGAGAGAGAGTATGCGAGAGCAAGCTGGAGTTTAGGGGAGCTGGTGACAATGTTGTGATTAAGGTGGAATGAAGGCAGGCTGATGAGCAGTTTCACCAACACTCCCAAATGTAGCACACAGACCCAAGGTTCAGTTATATGTCGAACTTGTAGTGCTACACAGTGTGTGTTTCTCTTACATGAGATCAGGTCTGAAGTGGTGGAGCAGGGCGCAGAAGGCGAGGCCGTTCCTCCATGACGTAGTGAAGTTGGTGATCTTCACGCCGCGGTGGTTCCTGGTCACCTCTCTGCACCAGACGAGCAGTGACTGACTGGCGTTCGGGCGCCCCCCCAATATTGGACTGGGCATCGGGCTGACCTGCACACAGATTTAAAACCATGACTAGGACTATAGAAAAGATGCTGTTTAGGATGTTATGAACTGAAGAATCCAGTTTGAAACCAGTGACATCTGACTCTGTCCTTCACATGGATGCAAATTACCAAAGAGTTTATCACCGAGATCAAACCCCCGATTATCTCCGTGTTAATAGAAACCTCATCGTTATCATAAAACTCTCCCCCACACCTCAGTATCATGATCATCAAATCTCATCATCATCCCCCCCCCGGCATTAGCTCTCCAAGCTCACCCTCTCCAAATCAGATGCAGACACACACACACACACACACACACACACACACACACACACTCCTTAATGTAAACACAGTGTTTGACCATACCTAATGTAAACACATGATTAATTAACACCGCTGTGTTTCATCAGAATGGGGAGGGTAGGGCTTCTTGTGGAAAATAGGATTGGCAAAATCCTGCAAAACCCCCAAATCAGAGAGCTCAGCAAGAGCGGCCTCGCTCGGACCTAATCCCGTTAGACAGTCAACAAGCGGAGTCATGAATCGGGCCTGGGCGGAAAATCACACACCACAAAAGACCTGAGAGTGAAATCTGGCAACCCAGAGACAAAACGTGTGACTGGGGTTCAGTGTGTAACTCTATATGGACAACACTTCCTGGAAGAACACAACGCTTATTTGTACATTCCTGTGTGTGCTGACAGGCTGGGGCTCATCACACAGATGCTACACATTGGGTTTCACAGTGTTGAATGTGTACAGCAGATGACGATCGCCCCCATCTGGACAGGATGTGCTACTGCAGGAGGAAACACGAGGAGAAACGATTCTGGGTTATAAAGGCCACGTGAAGAATCCAGTACAGTACTTGGCAATACGAGTTAGTTCCTTTGTAAGTGCAACTAAACTCCGTTCTCTTCGCTGTACTGAAATACAAGGAAGTGGTTTAAGTCTTTTCCTCTGTTTTGTGCATCTCTTCATCACGTCTCTTCTTTCTGAATATGAATCTGGAATAATTTTACATGTGGAAATTGACAGTACTGTACTGTTATATTGCTCATGGTCACTTCTCACGGATCGAAATCCAGATACTTATTCTTGAGCTCTTCAGTGCACAGTGATTTTTAGAGATGATCAGATTCCTAGAAATAAACTCTTTAACTTTAATCTCTATTTAAAACTGCACTGGAACAATCACAGAGGAACATACAGCTCAAAGCACTCCATACGCTGCCTACAGAAGGCAAGGTGCATGATGGGAACTCTGTAAGCATACAGGACCCATAATATGGATCATGGAACAGTTTTAAGACCTACATTAAACTCCCCCAGGTGTGAATACAAAACGACTCCATAACCAGTGTATTATATCACATGGTGCTAATTAGGGAAGAGATTCGAGTTTAAAACAAAAACTAAAAAAAACAAAAGGAAAAGACAACAGATTTTATAAAGTATTCATTCACTCATTTTCTAAGCCACTTGATTCGAATTAGGGTGACACGGCGGCTGGTGCCCATCTCAGCCGACTCTACATGAGAGCAGGTTACACCCTGAACAGCACACCAGGCCATCACAGGACTGACAGACAGACAGACACACACACACACACACACACACACACTCACTCTTACATAGGGGTGATTTGGAACAGCCAATCAGTCTACATTGCAAGTTTTTTGACTGTGGGAGAAAACCAGAATACCCAGAGGAAACATGCAAGCACAAGGAGAACATGCAAACTCCACACAGAAACACCCAGAGTCCAGGCCTTAAACCCAGAACCTTCTTGCTGTGAGGTGAATGTGCTAAACACTGCACAGGCCCGAAGTGAAATCATTGTACACGATTATCATGAAAACAACTGATCTTCCTTTTCTTTTACTTTCCACTGTTCACAAAGGACATTAAATAAAGATGCACTCCGCACAAAATAGACCTACAAAAACAATTTCCCCCAAATATATATATATATATATATATATATATATATATATATATATAAAAATGTTCTGTATCATTATGGTTCCAATCAAATGAGGATGGGTTTTTCTTTTGGACCCGGTTGCTCTCATGGTTTCTGCCTCACATCTACTGAGGGGGTTTTTCCTTGCCATCGTCGCTGTGGGCTACGTTCATTATGGATGTGTGGGGTTTATAGGAAATATTTATTCTTTTATACTGCTTACTGGTGTGTTGAGATGCTTCTGGCATCACTGGCACTTGCATATATCCGCTCTCTCTTGGAGAGGGCAGAATCCTTCCTGGGCGGCTCACCCGCAATCGCAGGACAGAAACTCACCGATGGCTATGCAGCTACTCTTGTCGAAAGTCAGCAATGGTTCTTTTACATGAACCTCTCACCATAGACTGTGAGAGACACGGCCCGTCTTTGAAAACCCAGTCAGCTGCACTGAGGGGGCAGTGACGATCTGTGGAGAGTGGGACGCACACCCCCAACCTTAGAATCAAGAAGGTGATCCAGCACCTTTTCCACCAGGCAACCACTGCCCCAAATTCTTTTATACTTTGTAATCTCATACTTTTACTGTGTAAAGCTGCTTTGCAATGACAACTGTAAAAAGTGCAAGTCCAAATAAAACCGAATTGAAAGCACCCCCCCAAATATATACACTCCCCAAAACAATCCCCAGAATATACAAACACACAAAAACACTCGTGATGACAAAGATATGCAAGAGAAGATAACTCAGTTTTTCTCCAAGTTTGATTTAAAAGTAATAAGAATAACAACAATAATAAAATGGATCCAGAAGGAGAACAGCAGCCAGCACACTCAACCTGAGAGCAATTAATAAACGGCAGCGCGCGCATGCACACACGCGCACACAATCTACCTGAGGCTCTTCTGGCGTTGATGTTGTTTTTGCTTGTAATTATTCCCCGTTCTGGGCCAGGTGCTATTAAAGCAATTAAGGAGCGACAGGAGTTTTAGTGGTGGCGGCACCAGGGCGAGCACGAGCGCACACACACCCTGCTCAGACCTGAGTCTCAGCTGCAGTAGGGAATGACTGTGTGGTGATTTGTGAATCGCCCCCTTGCGAAATGGGACGCCACGTTTTGATGTGTGATGCCTTCGTACGCTGCAAAATAATCTGCGAGGGATTTTTGGATGAGCTCGCACACGTGTCACTCAAGTGAAGTGCTGATCCATGATCCCGCTTTCATTTCCGTGGATAGAGTGGAGAACTGAAGAGGTTTATTTTGATTACCTGGAATTATACACCGTATTCCTTATAGTTTTTAATTGTGATCAATGGTACGTTTATCTATCATTTCATCCCTCTAAAGGAGTGTAAAGGTATTTGGAAAAATGGGAGACGGTACAGTCACTTTTTTTTTTTACATGATACGTGTAACGGTCACGACTTCAGCGTCTCTCTAAAGCTAAGCAGAATGTATCGATAGAAAAAAGTGCTGAAGGGCGTGGCCAGTTCTGCAGGTGATCTACTGACAATTAATAAACAAACACTATAAGTTTAATAACTACTACATTATCTACCAGAAGCAGCACACGTGAGCGTTGAGTCGGGAACAGGTACACAACGATGGGGTGTGGGCAGTCTCCACACTGATGGAGATCCGTGCTATTGCAGCCAGTGAAGCCCTTTTCAGCTTTAAACTCCATTTAAATTACCTCCACACCCCACGAGTCACTGGAGAGGCTGATACCAAAGCACCCCGAGAGCACAAACCTCAGCCAAGCCCGACAATCCCGAATATCAAATATTCATTCTTTCATTCTCTAAACTGCTTAATCCTAATTAGAGTCATGGGTAGGCTGTCGCCCATCTCAGCTGATTCTGGGGAAAGGCAGGATACACCCTGAATAACTCACCAGACCATTACAGGGCCACATATCAATAAATATATTCCTCTCCAAAAGCAAACTGGTAATTAACACACACACACACACACACCTTGGTGGAGGTAATACAAGTTTTTTTTTTTTTTTTAACACCAAAAGTGGAGGTCTACACAAAGATTTTGGAGGTAAATAAACAGCCATTTAAATTTTATTCATCAAACAATTTTGTGCCAAATCTACATTAATCTCCCAAAGGAGAGGAAAAAAATCTGAAATTCTCTCTGGTCACTTCAAGATGGAGACTCGCATAGAAAATTAAACCTGGTACTGACTGCAGGGTCAAAGCATAAAGCAAAACCTTATCAGACGAGGACTGGTATTAGAATTATTTTAGAACCTCACAGCGACAGTTGCATGTGTCCAGTGTTCCTTAAAGCTCTTAAACTCAACTCAAATCAAATCTAATACACAATATTCATTTTTATTGTGCATTAAGTCCGATGACGGTGCAGTGGCACCGAACCACGAGCTAAACAAAGTCTTAAACATTAAAAACAAACAAATTAAAACATCAGAATAAAATTACAACTTGTAAATAAACCTGGATAATTTACACAAGCAAAACAGATAGAAATATAAACTACTGGAATGTGGATATAATTTAAATGGTGCAGTATTAGCATTATTTATTTATTTATTTATTTATACACAAAAAAATGTAAAAAGCTTTGGATTCTGCTGAAAAACAAATATGAAGGGAAGATTTCATGCTCCATACACACTTATCAAACGAGTTGGTGTCTTGCCTCGAGCGACAGAAGTGAAGGGGAGGGAATAAAAAAGAAAAAGAAAGACAGACAGAGGAAATCTTGCCAGTGTTCCGATGCTGCAGGCGAGGATTAGAGTCCCGCCTAGCACACATCATACAGCCTATTAGAATAAAAAAAACACATTCATCAACAGCCAGTGAACAATACCCGCCGCATAATACCCGCTTGCAATGACGTGCAGCATTTCAACACGGGCCAGAAATAAAAACTAACCCAAAGGAGAAAATCATCAGTATGTCAAACCCCCCCACACACACACACACACACACACACACACACAAAACCAAATTCTCTGATCAGCGGCTACCACACACATTGCAGCACCCAGAGAGCAGTTGGGGTTAGGTACCTTGCTAAAGGGTACTTCCGACATGCAGATGGAGGAAGGAATGCACATTTTCATGCTGCTATGGGAATCAAACCAACAAGCTTCTGGTCACAAGCCTGCTTCTCTACCCTTAATGCTACAACTGCCCCATGTTTACTCCATCGAAAAAAAACTAAACCAGAATCCAACAAAATGGGCATTTACACTTCTTCAAAGTTTCACTACACAGAAATAAACCCTAGTTAATATTTCTATATTGCATTTCGAGCTGCTTCTGACCAGCCTGGTTCAAGTGACTCTGGCATCATGAGCGCCTGCGGTTTTGATTCAGGTATTACTCACTCAGGATATTATCGATCTCAAAGATAGCCAATCAGATTACGCTGTGCCCATGAAGTTCATATGAATAAATAACAGATTGTAGCAATGTTGATGGAAAATACCTTCCTGAAGATCAGTGTGCACCGGTGATATTTATTTCTTTTAACTTCAGCAAATGTTTGTTTTAATAATGACTAATGAAAAACATTAAATTAATTAGTGACATGATTCAAGTGTATCCATAAGTTCCCCCCAGCATCCCCGCCCGCCGACCTCCAGCTGGTTCTGCTTCACTCAAGCTCTCAATTATTTAATTGCACCTTTAATCTAAAGACTAATTTGTCTAATCTGCACCCGCGTGTCCATCCTCTCTTAATGTTTCAAGTTACTTTGGCCATGAAATTGCACAAACCGCCCTTCCAATTTCCACACCGTTCCAATCAAAAAGTCCAATTATGGAAATAAGAGCTGGAGTGGAACCTTAAGAGGGAGACAAAAAGGTACAGGAGGCGAAACGCAGCCGTGTGCAGAGCAGAGGCACATTAACATACAGCGGCGTAATCGCATACACACACTTTCAAAGGAGCAAAAAACCCCCCAACAAGCAGCTCACAAACTGGAATCACATGCTCTGCCTGTGTGCTCTCCACAGAAAAACCTCCATATCCAACTGATTAAAGCGAAGAGAGAAGGACAGAGATCAATCACATCCAGCCAAAGGAAAACAGATCAACAATTACAGTCAGGAACAAGAGATCCCATTACGAATTTTATTTACAGGGATCCCTTGCGACTTCGCGCTTCAATTAATGCGGCTTCAGTGCATCACATTTAAAAAAAAAAAAAAATCATTGAATTAAAAAATAAGGAAATTAAGGAAGAATAGGTGGAAAAGTTAAGGAAAATATCACAAAAACAAGGCCAATTATGGGGCCTCATTATTATATAATTAATCATATTTCATACTTATATTTATGATTTCTCTTTCTGTAGATTTTATTCCATTTCTATTTCTAAATGTTCAATTTCATTTCACTTTCGACCTTGGACAGATTCGTATCGACCGGATGTTTGCAAAACGAATGTTGGTAGGTTGGAGAGCGTCTGTATTTATATTTTATTTACATCATATGTTTTTTTTCCAATGTTTAATTGTTATTATAAGCATTTATAGCATTGGATATATATGTATTGATATTATATACACATATACATGTATGTATACGTGAGTCTGGGTGTGTGATCCTACTTCATGGATTTCAATGGTCGCGTGGGGATCTCAGTCCCAATTAACCACGGAAAGAGAGGGATCCCTGTATATGTGTGTGTGTGTGTGTGTATATGTATATATATATATATATATATATATATATATATATATATACACACACACACACACACACACACACACATATATATAAATATAAAAAATTAGCATATCATGAAAAGCTACTCTAAACGAGCTATTAACCTAATCATCTGAATCAACCAATTAACTCTAAACACCTGCAAAAGATTCCTGAGGCTTTTAAAAACTCCCAGCCTGGTTCATTACTCAAAACCACAATCATGGGTAAGACTGCCAACCTGACTGCTGTCCAGAAGGCCATCATTGACACCCTCAAGCAAGAGGGTAAGACACAGAAAGAAATCTCTGAGCGAATAGGCTGTTCCCAGAGTGCTGTATCGAGGCACCTCAGTGGGACGTCTGTGGGAAGGAAAAAGTGTGGCAGAAAACGCTGCACAACCAGAAGAGGTGACCGGACCCTGAGGAGGATTGTGGAGAAGGGCCCATTCCAGACCTTGGGGGACCTGTGGAAGCAGTGGACTGGGCTACAGGTGCCGCATTCCCCAGATCAATCTACTTTTGAACCAGAAACAGTGACAGGAGAGCCTGACCTGGGCTACAGAGAAGCAGCACTGGGCTGTTGCTCAGTGGTCCAAAGTACTTTTTTCAGATGAAAGCAAATTTTACGTCATTCGGAAATCAAGGTGAAGGGCAGATGATTCGCTGTGGCGACCCCTGAAGGGAAAAGCCGAAATGAAAAGATCTTCTTTTACTTTCGGCTGCTCCCTTCAGGGGTCGCCACAGCAAATCATCCGCCTCCATCTCACCCTGTCCTTTGCATCTTCTTTTCTGACTCCAACGACCTTCATGTCTTCCTTCACCACATCCATAAATCTCTTCTTTGGTCTTCCTCGAGGCCTTCTGCCTGGTAGTGCCAACCTCAGCATCCTACTGCCAATATACTCACTATCCCTCCTCTGTACATGTCCAAACCATCTCAATCTAGCCTCTCTGACTTTGTGTCCAAAACATCTTACAAGGGCTGTCCCTCTGATATACTCATTTCTGATCCTATCCATCCTCGTTACTCCCAGAGAGAACCTCAACATTTTCATCTCCGCTACCTCCAGCTCTGGCTCCTGCCTTTTCCTCAGCGCCACTGTTTCTAAGCCATACAACATCGCTGGCCTCACCACCGTCTTGTACACTTTTCCCTTCATTCTTGCTGACACTCTCCAATCGCACATCACACCGGACACTTTTCTACAACCATTCCAGCCTGCCTGCACACGCTTCTTCACCTCTTTTCCACACTCTCCATTGCTCTGGATTGTTGAGCCTAAGTACAGTGATACCTCTGCTCACGAACATAATTGGTTCCCAGAAAGTGTGTGTAAGGCGAAAAGTTCGTCTTCCGAACATTTATTTCCCATAAGAAACCATTAAAATGAGAATAATCCGTTCCCAGGTCCCCATAAAACATAATTTTCTACTAAATAAGCCTTAAAACTACACAAAAATATACCTTATTTTATGTATAATAAATGTGCTATTGTATTGTAATTAAAGAAATAAACTGTACTGTATAATAAAGTGGTTTTATTTACCTTTGTGATGGTAGTTGATGGCTTGATGGAATGTAGTGGGAGGAGGAGGGAGGGAGGGACTTACTGTTTGGAAGGAGTGTTTGGAAACGCCTACTGTTTGGAAACACCCTTAGCCACACACGCACCCTTAATAGCTTCCTTGTTCTTAAGGATGGGAGCAATGGTAGACTTAGCGTACTGGTACTGGGACGCTAAGTCACACAAACGCACACCTCGTTCGTGTTTTTCAATGATCTCCGCCTGTGGTGGGGTCTTTTTTGGTCCCATAATAGCAAAAGTACACTCAATATGGTCCAAAATGTCTATCAAACACAAACCCCTTCCGCACTCAAAGAAAGGGGGTGACGAACTGCGACGCCGTGAGCGTGCGTCAGCTTCTCGTGGCCGCCACTGTGGCGCTGTTCGACCGCGTGGTTTGATTCGTCCGCCGAAAACTAGTTCGTCAGCAGAGACTATATGCTCGTAAATTTAATGTTCCTGAGGCGAAAAGTTCGTGAGCTGAAGCGTTCGTCAGCGGAGGTTTTAATGTACTTAAAATCCTCCACCTTCGTTATCTCTGTTCCCTGTAACATCACCGTTCCTCCTGGGTCCTTCTCATTCACACACATGTATTCTGATTTTCTGAGGCTAACCTTCATTCCTCTCCTTTCCAGGGCATACCTCCACTTCTCTAGATTTTCCTGCACTTGTTCTCTGCTCTCACTACAGATCACAATGTCATCTGCAAACATCATCGTCCATGGAGATTCTTGTCTCACCTCGTCTGTCAGCCTGTCCATCACCATAGCAAACAAGAAGGGGCTCAGAGCTGACCCTTGAGGCAGTCCCACCTCCACTTTGAACTCTTCTGTCACACCTCACCTCTGTCTTACATCTCTCATACATGTCCTGCACCACTCTAACATACTTCTCTGCCACTCCAGACTTTCTCATGCAATACCACAGTTCTTCTCTTGGCACCCTGTCATATGCTTTTCCAGATCCACAAAGGCACAATGCAGTTCCCACTGACCTTCTCTGTACTTCTCTATTAACATCCTCAAAGCAAACATTGCATCTGTGGTGCTCTTTCTTGGCATGAAACCAAACTGTAATTCACAAATGCTGACCTCTGCTCTTAGTCTAGCTTCCACTATTCTTTCCCATAACTTCATCGTATGGCTCATCAACTTTATCCCTCTGTAGGTGCCGCAACTCTGCACGTCTCCCTTGTTCTTAAAAATGGGCACCAGCACACTTCTCCTCCACTCCTCCGGCATCTGCTCACTCTCTAGGACCTTGTTGAATGTTCTTGTCAGAAAATCTACTGCTACCTCTCCTAGCCACTTCCATACCTCCACAGGTATGTCATCAGGACCAACTGCCTTTCCATTCTTCATCCTCTTCAATGGCCTTCTCACTTCACCCTTACTGATCTTTGCTACATCCTGCTCCTCAATGGTCACCTCTTCTACTCTTTTTTTTCTCTCATTTTCCTCATTCATCAGCTCTTCAAAGTACTCTTTCCATCTTCCCAGCACACTTCTGTCATCAGTCAATACATTTCCCTCTCTGTCCTTTATCAATCTAACTTGCTGCACGTCCTTCCCATCTCTATTTCTCTGCTGTGCCAACCTGTATAGATCATTTTTCTCCCTCTTTACTGTCCAACCTATCATACAAGTCATCATACGCCCTCTGTTTGGCCTTAGCCACTGCTACTTTTGCCTTACGCTGTGTCTCCCTGTCCTCCTGTTTACTCTCTTCGGTCCTCTCTATGTCCCACTTTTTCTTAGCTAACCTCTTCCTTTGTACACACTCCTGCACTTCCTCATTCCACCACCAAGTCTCCTTATCTACTTTCCTTCCAGAGGACACACCAAGTACTCTCCTACCTGTGTCCCTGATCACATTTGCTGTGGTTGTCCAGTCATTTGGAAGCACTTCCTGGCCACCCAAAGCCTGTTTCAACTCTTCTTTGAAGACAACACGACACTCTTCCTTTTTCAACTTCCACCACTTTGTCTTCTGCTCTGCCTTTGCCTTCTTCACCTTCCTCACCATCAGCGTCATCCTGCATACCAAAATCCTATGCTGTTTGGCAACACTCTCACCCACTACTACTTTGCAGTCACTGACTTCCTTCAAATTACATCGCCTACACAAGATGTAGTCTACCTGTATGCTCCTACCTCTGCTTTTATAAGTCACCCTATGCTCCTGTTTCTTCTGGAAGAAAGTATTCACCGCAGCCATTTCCATCCTTTTTGCAAAATCTACCAACATCTGTCCTTCTGCGTTCCTCTCCTGGATACCAAACCTGCCCATCACTTCTTCGTCCCCTCTGTTGCCTGCACCAACATGTCCCTTGAAGTCTGCCCCAATGACCACTCTTTCACCTCTGGGGGTATTCTGCATCACTTCATCTAACTCACTCCAGAATTTCTCCTCTTCTCGCTCACATCCTGCCTGTGGGGCATAAGCACTAACAACATTGAACATCATGCCTTCAATTTCTAACTTGAGACTCATCACTCTGTCTGACACGCTTTTCTAGAACATTCCTGACAAACCCCTCCTTCAAGATGACTCCGACTCCATTTCTCTTCCCATCCACACCATGAAAAAACAGCTTAAATCCTGCTCCTAAGCTTCTAGCTTTGCTACCTTTCCACCTGGTCTCCTGAACACACAGTATGTCCACCTTCCTCCTCTGCATCATGTCAGCCAGCTCTCTACCTTTTCCTGCCATAGTTCCAACATCCAAAGTCCCTACTTTCAGTCCAAGACTCATGCCTTTCCTCTTCTCTCTCTGCCTATGGACACGCCTCCCGCCTCTCCTTCTTCAACGTCTTCGACCAACAGTAGTCCAATATATTTCTTTCTTTCGCCCTTTTCCCTTTTCTCGGGAGTCGCCACAGCGAATCATCTGATTCACACGTTTGATTTGGCATAGGTTTTTACGTTGGATGCCCTTCCTGTCACATCCCTTTAGCAAGGGACAGAAACACGCTGACAGCTTTGCAGCCTACTCTTTACGAAAGTCAGCAATGGTTCTGTTACATGAACCTCTCACCATAGACAGTGAGAGACATGACCGCCTTTGATAACCCAGTTAGCTGCACTGGGGGGACAGTGACAATCTTGTGGGGACTCAAACCCCCAACCTTAGGATCAGCGATCCTGCGCCCTATCCACTAGACCATCACTAAAATTATACACACACACACACACACACACACACACACACACACACACACTGTATATATACACACACACACGGTTGAGGTTCTCTTTGGGAGTAACAAGGATGGATAGCATGAGGAATGAGTACATCAGAGGGACAGCATATGTAAGAGGTTTTGGAGACAGAAAAGCTAGATTGGGATGGTTTGGACATGTACAGAGGAGGGATAGTGAGTATATTGGTAGTAGGATGCTGAGGTTGGAACTACCAGGCAGAAGGCCTAGAGGAAGACCAAAGAGGAGCTTTATGGATGTGGAGAAGGAGTACGTAAAGGTCGTTGGCATAAGTGAAGATGATGCAAAGGATAGGGTGAGATGGAGGCAGATGTTTTGCTGTGGCGACCCCTGAAGGGAACAGCCGAAATGAAAAAAAGAAGAAGACGGCCCTGACTCCAGTTTAATGTAACCCAAATTCCTTCCAAATCTCCCCTTTCATATGGAAAGAGATTGCAAGTGACTCGAATGAATGCAGAGCCGCCACTGGCCAAGGAGCGCAAAAGTGAGCACATCCTGCGTTGGGACCGTAGGATGGACGCCCATAAGCCGGGAGTGTCCTCATCCACCGAGTTCCATGACATGCTCAAGACTTTACTTATGGCCACTGGTGTTGTGCTGTTGGCCATCAGGACACATAGCAGCTGCAAATCTGAATGAAGGTATCTAGCACGGTGTCTGTATGAGCAGCTAGGACTTTGTACCTGCAAGCGAGAGACGTATTGCTCAGAGAAGGAACAGCCAAGAGTGTCCACATGTCCGATGCTCTTTTTTTGTTCGGGTGCCCCATTTTCAACTTAAAAACATCGCCACTCAATACAAAACAACATTGCCACTTAATTCGGGTTGTACTGGAGCGTGTCACAAATGTGGAAGAGAAATATTCTAAGAAACTGATCCCTGAGGTTTTCAACAGCAGCTGGGCTGGTCTTGTATGTTTAAGAGAGAAACCAAGTCAGACGTTTATTTTGCACTGGAAGGGAACAGAGATCATTCAGAGTGGGATTTGTAACAAGTTCCACAATCCTTTAAGCTGACACCATGCCTTGTTTGTTAGTGATACGATAGTTAATCGGAATAGTTCCACAACAGTGTCTTCTTACATCACAAAAACCACAAGTACAACTCGAGCTTCAATATTCAGAATATAAAGAATCTGTTTCAGCTCTAGTACCATCAGCGTTTCCAACTCGGGAAACAAAATTTCACCATGAAACCTCAGAGGGAGCGAAGCTCGACAGAGTCTCTACCGTCCCGTCTCTCGTGTGTATAGCACGTGGAGTAAACGTGCTGCTGGAGGAGGAGTGAAAACAAAGCAAAGCCCAAAACGCAAACACACTTTGCTGAAAACCTCCACAAACACTTGCAATGTTCGAGAAAAGCCCCGTACAGTTTATTCCGCAATCCGGTCCTGACCACAACTCCGCACGCAAGCGTTAAACTCCGCATGAACCCGAATCAGCCAAAAGGCTACATGGAAATACATCAACATACTTGCTAATACTGTTTAAATTAGCACAGGACCCTCAACTTGTGCGACTGAAACGCCCTTGAGAAAACACAGGCGAGACGAGAACATGAGAAACGATTGCCATCTGATAGATTTCTGGTGGTAAAAATACGACGAGACAGAAACGCTCAGACCCGGTGTGGCTTTGAGGAGAGAATAAGGAACATTGGACTCATGATCCCAGAGCAATCAAATTAATCTGTTTAGAACAAACAAACAAAAGCAGGAGATTAACGAGCGGCTCTGATAATAAACACACACTTATTAATGAATGCACAGTCACTGAAACAGTTGAGTGAGAGAGAGAGAATGCAGAAAAGAACAAGAAATAAAGCAGGGGAATATGGGAAGAAAAATCTATCCAGAAAGCAAATGAATCAAACTTAAAAAAAAAAAAAAAAGAAAAAAAAAATCCTTGGATAAAGAGAGATGAGACAGGAGGAAAGACCAAGAAATAATCGAAGGAAAGAAATCAGTGGCAAGTGGAAAAAGAAAACTAAAAATAAAGGACAGGTGTGACCAAATTATAAAAAAGTGTAGAACAATAAGAAAGAAAAGAGTAAGACTGGTGGTACGGGAGGAGATTAAGAGAGTGGGACCAAGATGGCAGACAGACAGGAGATGGAGAGATGTTAAGGGAAGGTGTGTGAGGCTGCAGTCGCTGTCGGGTTGCTGTCCGAGGCAGTGTGGATTCATTAATAGATCAGACGTCTGATAAGTGGAAGCAATTAAAATTAAAATAATTACAAAGTCACCCTTTTTAAGTGTGTGTGTGTGTGTGTTAAAAACTGGCCCCTCATCAATAAAATGGTCAAGGAGTGTGAAATCACGATCAATCAGTAGGGAAGACATCACCTAATCCTGAGAAGAACGAGGGAACAGACAAGATGGACTATGACTAGTAAGTAGAAAAATGACTCCAAGCACATAAACCCTGAATATTCCCCAATGACGAGCTTGTGGTGGGGGACACTTGGCGATCCAGGACACGCAAAACCCCCACATTATTTAAATCCAGCAAGCCGTCAAGCTTTCAGCAGAGCTGGGTTCAAATCCCAAACTGGATCTTTATTCCCTTCATAGTCGAAAATCATAAAATACATAGAAAACGTCATTATACACCGGACTGATCATCATCATCATCAAACCAAAAAGAAAACAGCAGTACACAGCATCTCTGAATATAATTTCTCTCTCTCCCTCTATCTCACACACACACACACACACACACACACACAATAAAGGGTCACAGTACAGAGAGGAAACACGCTTAAAACACTATACTAGTCCTTCTAAAAAAATTAGCATATTGTGATCAAGTTCATTATTTTCTGTAATGTACTGATAAAAATTAAACTTTCATATATTTTAGATTCATTGCACACCAACTGAAATATTTCAGATCTTTTATTGTTTTAATACTGATGATTTTGACATACAGCTCATGAAAACCCAAAATTCCTATCTCAAAAAATTAGCACATCATGAAAAGCTACTCGAAACGAGCTATTAACCTAATCATCTGAATCAACCAATTAACTCTAAACACCTGCAAAAGATTCCTGAGGCTTTTAAAAACTCCAAGCCTGGTTCATTACTCAAAACCGCAATCATGGGTAAGACTACCGACCTGACTGCTGTCCAGAAGGCCATCATTGACACCCTCAAGCAAGAGGGTAAGACACAGAAAGAAATCTCTGAGCGAATAGGCTGTTCCCAGAGTGCTCTATCAAGCCACCTCAGTGGGACGTCTGTGGGAAGGAAAAAGTGTGGCAGAAAACGCTGCACAACCAGAAGAGGTGACCGGACCCTGAGGAAGATTGTGGAGAAGGGCCGATTCCAGACCTTGGGGGACCTGTGGAAGCAGTGGACTGGGCTACAGGTGCCGCATTCCCCGGATCAAGCCACTTTTGAACCAGAAACAGCGGCAGAAGCGCCTGACCTGGGCTACAGAGAAGCAGCACTGGACTGTTGCTCAGTGGTTCAAAGTACAGTGATACGTCTGTTCACGAACATAATTGGTTCCCAGAAAGTGTGTGTGAGGCGAAAAGTTCGTCTTCCGAACATTTATTTCCCATAAGAAACCATTAAAATGAGAATAATCCGTTCCCAGGTCCCCATAAAACATAATTTTCTACTAAATAAGCCTTAAAATTACACAAAAATATACCTTATTTTATGTATAATAAATGTGCTATTGTATTGTAATTAAAGAAATAAACTGTACAGTATAATAAAGTCATTTTATTTACCTTTGTGACGGTAGTTGATGGCTTGATGGAATGGAGTGGGAGGAGGAGGGAGGGAGGGAGGGACTTACTGTTTAGAAGGAGTGTTTGGAAACGCCTACTGTTTGGAAACACCCTTAGCCACACACGCACCCTTAATAGCTTCCTTGTTCTTAAGGATGGTGGTAGACTTGTACTGGTACTGGGACGCTGAGTCAGACAAACGCACACCTCGTTCGTGTTTTTCAATGATCTCCGCCTGTGGTGGGGTCTTTTTCGGTCCCATAATAGCAAAAGTACACTCAATATGGTCCAAAATGTCTATCAAACACAAACCACTTCCGCACTCAAAGAAAGGGGTGATTTAACTGTGACGCCATGAGCGTGCGTCAGCTTCTCGTGGCCGCCACCGTGGCGCTGTTCGACCGCGTGGTTTGATTCGTCCGCCGAAAACTAGTTCGTCAGCAGAGACAATATGCTCGCAAATTTAATGTTCTTGAGGCGAAAAGTTCGTGAGCTTAAGCGTTCGTCAGCGGAGGTTTTACTGTACTTTTTTTGGATGAAAGCAAATTTTGCATGTCATTCGGAAATCAAGGTGCCAGAGTCTGGAGGAAGACTGGGGAGAAGGAAATGCCAAAATGCCTGAAGTCCAGTGTCAAGTCCCCACAGTCAGTGAAGGTCTTGGGTGCCATATCAGCTGCTGGTATTGGTCCACTGTGTTTTATCAAGGGCAGGGTCAATGCAGCTAGCGATCACGAGATTTTGGAGCACTTCATGCTTCCATCTGCTGAAAAGCTTTATGGAGATGAAGATTTCATTTTTCAGCACGACCTGGCACCTGTTCACAGTGCCAAAACCACTGCTAAATGGTTTACTGACCATGGTATTACTGTGCTCAATTGGCCTGCCGACTCTCCTGACCTGAAGCCCATAGAGAATCTGTGGGATATTGTGAAGAGAAAGTTGAGAGACATCAGACCCAACACTGTGGATGAGCTTAAGGCCGCTATCGAAGCATCCTGGGCCTCCGTAACACCTCAGCAGTGCCACAGGCTGATTGCCTCCATGCCACGCTGCATTCAAGCAGTCATTTCTGCAAAAGGATTCCCGACCAAGTATTGAGTGCATACCTGAACATAAGTATTTGAAGGTTGACTTTTTTTGGATTTAAAACACTTTTTTTTTTAATTGGTCGGATGAAATATGCTAAATTTTTTTTAGATAGAAATTTTGGGTTTTCATGAGCTGTATGCCAAAATCATCAGGATTAAAACAATAAATCACCTGAAATATTTCAGTTGGCCTGCAATGATCTAAAATATATGAAAGTTTAATTTTTATCAGTACATTCCAGAAAATAATGAACTTTATCACAATATGCAAATTTTTTGAGAAGGTCTAGTATATGTGCAATGGTGAATGTCAGACACTCGCCAGCGACAGAGCGAGTGACTTCGGAGAGAGATGTGATTGACATTTCTGAGAGACAGTGGGGCTGAAGACACTCCACACAGCCACACACTTGGGCTGAAACCCAGCAATTCAACACCACCTTCACTGAGAGAAAAAAAAAATTAAATATTCATTCATTCATCCTTGAAGCCGCTTAATCCTAATTAGGGTCGCAGGGAGACTGGCACCTATCTCAGCTAACTGCGAGTGACCCACACAAGCACCTGGAAAAAGTGCAAACCACACAGAAACACCCTCGGAATCAAACCAAAGACGTTCTTGCTTTGAGACCGACATGCTCATCACTGCGCCGCACCATTAAATATTATTATAATACAGTATACGTGAATCTGATTGGTTGACCAAAAAGAGATTAAATATCACTATCCCGAGTGGATAACATTTGGACCCTCACAAGTTATCAACATGATTTGGAGCAAGTGGTGACGTTACTGCAAAACTTTTAACTTCTTCTTGTCCTTTCGGCTTTTCCCTTCAGGGGTCGCCACAGCGAATCATCTGCCTCCATCTCACCCTATCCTCTGCATCTTTCTCTTCCACCAACTGCCTTCATGTCCTCCTTCACCTTCACCACATCCATGAATCGTCTCTTTGGTCTTCCTCTAGGCCTTCTGCCTGGTAGTTCCAACCTCAGCATCCTACTACCAATATACTCACTATCCCGCCTCTGTACATGTCCATCTCAATCTAGCCTCTCTGACTTTGTCTCCAAAACGTTTTATATGTGCTGTCCCTCTGATGTGCTCATTCCTGATCCTATCCATCCTTGTTACTCCCAAAGAGAACCTCAACATTTTCATCTCTGCTACCTCCAGCTCTGCCGCCTGTCTTTTCCCCAGGGCCGCTGTTTCTAAACCATACAACATCGCTGGCCTCAACACCGTCTTGTACACTTTTCCTTTCAGTTTTGCACATACCTTCCTATCGCACATCACACTGGACACTTTTCTCCAACCATTCCAACCAGCCTGCACACTCTCCATTGCTCTGGATTGTTGAGCCTAAGTACTTAAAATCCTCCACCTTCCTTATCTCTACTCCTTGTAACCTCACCGTTCCTCTTGGGTCCTTGGCATTCATACACATGTATTCTGTCTTACTGTGGCTAACCTTCATTCCCCCTCCTTTCCAGGGCATATCTCCACCTCTCGAGGTTTTCCTGAACTTGTTCTCTGCTCTCACTGCAGATCACAATGTCATCTGCAAACATCATTGTCCATGGAGATTCTTGCCTAACCTCGTCTGTCAGCCTGTCCATCACCATAGCAAACAAGAAGGGGCTCAGAGCTGACCCTTGATGCAGTCCCACCTCCACCTTGAACTCTTCTGTCACATCGACAGCACACCTCACCACGGTCTTACATCTCTCATACATGTCCTGCACCACTCTAACATACTTCTCTGCCACTCCAGACTTTCTCATGCAATACCACAGTTCCTCTCTTGGCACCCTGTCAAATGCTTTCTCCAGATCCACAAAGGCACAATGCAGCTCCTTCTGACCTTCTCTGTACTTCTCTATTAACATCCTCAAGGCAAACACTGCATCTGTGGTGCTCTTTCTTGGCATGAAACCAAACTGTTGTTCACAAATGCTGACCTCTGCCCTTAGTCTTGCTTCCACTATTCTTTCCCATAACTTCATCGTATGGCTCATCAACTTTATCCCTCTGTAGTTGCCACAACTCTGCACATCTCCCTTGTTCTTAAAAATATGCACCAGCACACTTCTCCATTCCTCTGGCATCCTCTCACTCTCTAAGACCTTGTTGAATGTTCTTGTCAGGAAATCTACTGCTACCTCTCCTAGACACTTCCATACCTCCACCGGTATGTCATCAGGGCCAATTGCCTTTCCATTCTTCATCCTCCTCACTGCCATCCTCACTTCACCGTTACTAATCTTTGCTACTTCCTGGTCCTCAACAGTCACCTCTTCTACTCTTTTTTCTCTCTCATTTTCCTCATTCATCAGCTCTTCAAAGTACTCTTTCCATCTTCCCAGCACACTTCTGTCATCAGTCAATACATTTCCCTCTCTGTCCTTAATCACTCTAACTTGCTGCACATCCTTCCCATCTCTATTTCTCTGCTGTGCCAACCTGTATAAATCATTTTCTTCCTCTTTACTTTCCAACCGAGCATACAAGTCATCATATGCCCTCTGTTTGGTCTTTGACACCGCTACCTTCGCCTTACGCTGTGTCTCCCTGTACTCCTGTTTACTCTCTTCGGTCCTCTCTATGTCCCACTTCTTAGCTAACCTCTTCCTTTGTACACACTCCTGCACTTCCTCATTCCACCACCAAGTCTCCTTATCTCCTCTCCTTCCAGATGACACACCAAGTATTCTCCGACCTGTCTCCCTGATCACATTAGCTGTGGTTGTCCAGTCATCTGGAAGCACTTCCTGACCACCCAAAGCCTGTTTCAACTCCTCCTTGAAGACAACACAACACTCCTCCTTTTTCAGCTTCCACCACTTTGTCTTCTACTCTACCTTTGCCTTCTTCACCTTCCTCACCATCAGCGTCATCCTGCACACCACCATCCTATGCTGTTTGGCAACACTCTTACCCACTACTACTTTGTAGTCACTGACTTCCTTCAAATTACATCGCCTGCACAAGATGTAGTCTACGTGTGTTCCTACCTCCGCTTTTATAAGTCACTCTATGCTCCTCTCTCTTCTGGAAGAAAGTATTTACCACAGCCATTTCCATCCTTTTTGCAAAATCTACCAACATCTGTCCTTCTGCGTTCCTGTCCTGGATACCAAACCTGCCCATCACTTCCTCGTCCCCTCCGTTTCCTGCACCAACATGTCCATTGAAGTCTGCCCCAATGACCACTCTTTCACCTCTGGGGGTACTCTGCATCACTTCATCTAACTCACTCCAGAATCTCTCCTTCTCTTTTCGCTCACATCCTGCCTGTGGGGCATAAGCACTAACAACATTGAACATCATGCCTTCAATTTCTAACTTGAGACTCATCACTCTGTCTGACACTCTTTTCACTTCTAGAACATTCCTGACAAACTCCTCCTTCAAGAACTGCAAAACTTTTAACATGGAGGATAAACTAGGAGCACAAGACACCGCTATCAGGGAGCCCCATTTACGGACAGTTCCGTGTGTAATCCACAAAAACACAATTCGATCTGGGAATCAGGACCTTTTTAACCATCAGGGTTTTCCTCTGAATAATATTTGAAAATGGCAAGTTTTTTTTTTTCATATTTAGGATAAATGACATGGATCCCATCCAAACATTTAGTGTAAGGGCTGGATGAAACCAAAAAAGAAAAAAGGATTTTTTTTTTTTATTTCATATTTTGATATTAATCACAATCAGTTTGGTCTCGCTGTGCTTTCACGTGACGGTATCAAGGTTAGTTTGGGTTTAGTTGTGACAGTACATCATGTCATGATGCTGCCGGATTGAGGAGGATCTTCATGATGACTGAAGGGAGATCTGGCTGAGACGTCCTCGAAACCAAATCCTGTCCATTTCTAAAGGAAAAGTGATAATTATGCGCACGATGTTCAGTACTCTGAAGTAATCTGATGATGAGTACAGTCTTATCACAATACAACCATTTACCAGTAGACGCTCCCCTGACTTACGTTTTTAATTGGTTCCGGACTTATAGTGAGGTATGACAGGCATGTAAATATTTGTGTGAATGTAAATATATAAAAGTAATGGAAGAGAGTCACATGGTGTGAATCAGCTGTTTGAGTCTGGAATTTTTCATGAAGGTGATCTAGTGTGCCCTGGTGGTGGGTCAAGTGATTGTGGAATTTTCCAGAGTGGAAAATTCCTGAACATGAGGGAATCTATATTAAGGACCTGTTGCAGACTGGCTACAGTCTCTTCCAGTCTCCTCCTGGCTCTTCAGGTGGATCAAGGATCAATTCATCTCAGTTGAACCATGGCATCACCCAAGTTTTATTGTTCGGGACTTCATCATCGAAGTTCATCATCCACGTCCACACACAGCCCACGCGAGGATGGTCATCATTTGTTTCGTCCGACACGCGGGATGGCAAGCCTTTCCCCACCAGCACATGCGCCATCTCTGCTGCGGGTGCTTGGTGACTATGTGACCCTTGGTTAATTTGTATGTGGTTTAGCTTAAAGATGTAAATTATGAACTTTGGCTTGTTTTGTTCATATTTTTAAACTATATATAGTTTATGTCGTGGTCTGTCATGCTTTGCTGGTTTCACGGGGCAATTTCAATCATCTGAATTTTCCTATCTGTAACAAATGGGGGCTCGTCTAATAGAATCCATTCGGCATACGTAATAACATATGACGCTCATACTGTACTATACATTCATAAATACCATTACCGTATCTCATAAACACCCCTGAATCAATTATTATAAACATAACATTGTAAAATAATATCAAATATATCAAATAATATCAACATTAATTTAAAATATGTCACTTATTTATACCGAGTCACTTTACATGAAGCTTAAAACAGCCAATCAACGCTTACAATATGTTGAGGCGCTCAATACCAAAAGTAGTGTACTTGCAAAAGTAGTGTACTTGCTGTGGGTTATACGGACTTCCGGTCTTTCAGGTGCACAAGGGTGCCTTTGAACTTGTTTACAACACAGCCTGCACTGATGTGAATCATGGAGCGGAGAGTTCTTTCTTTCCTGGATTCAGGTTTTCATTCATTTTACAACTCTCTTTGCTCAACTGAGTATGCACAGTAGATTGCGCCGATCCGAGCAGATAGTTAATTCATCTCTGTGTATGAGACTTGTACCCATGCGAGTCGGCTTACGCTTCTGACCAACCATATTTGCTTAGGGTTACAAAGTCCACAAAACAGTGTAAAAACAAAGATCACAGAGACGACGTCTTAAAACAAGGGTAACACGCTATATAATTGATATACAGACGTTTCAATTGGTTCCGGATGGCCGAACGCAAGTTGAAAGTGAAAGTAAGTTGTTACAATGACGTGTGACCATACTGTATTATACATCCATAAATACCATTACCATATCTCATAAAACACCCCTAAATCAATTATTATAAACATAACATTGTAAAGTAATATCAAATATATCAAATAATATCAACATTCATTTTAATTTCAAATATGTCACTTATTTATACCGAGTCACTTTACATGAAGCTTAAGCAGGGGCAGTGGTGGTCTAGTGGTATAGGGCGTTGGATCGCTGATCCAAAGGTTGGGGGTTCGAGTCCCACTCTCCACAAGATTGTCACTGTCCCCCCCCCCAGTGCAGCTGACTGGGTTATCAAAGGCGGGCCATGTCTCTCACGGTCTATGGTGAGAGGCATGTAAAAGAACCATTGCTGACTTTCGTAAAGAGTAGGCTGCAAAGTCGTCAGTGTGTTTCTGTCCCTTGCCAAAAAAAAGAGTTGTGACAGGAAGGGTATCCGACGTAAAAACCTCTGCCAAATCAAACATGCGAATCAGATGATTCGCTGTGGCGACTCCTGAGTAAAAGGGAAAAAGCCGAAAGGAAGACAGACTTTACATGAAGCTTAAAACAGCCAATCAACGCTTACAATGTGTGAGGCGCTCAATACCAAAAGTGGTGTACTTGCAAAAGTAGTGTACTTACTGTGGGTTATACAGACTTCCGGTATTTCAAGTGCACAAGGATGCGGTTGCATTGGTTTACAACACAGCCTGCACTGATGTGAATCCCAGCAAAGTGGAGAGTTCTTTCTTTTGTGTAAGTAATTAAGTAAACTTTATTCAAGAGATGCATATAAAGAACAAGTACAAATCCTAATGCATATTAATATAAAAATAAGTACAGTGATACCTCTGCTCACGAACATAATTGGTTCCCAGAAAGTGTGTGTGAGGCGAAAAGTTCGTCTTCCGAACATTTATTTCCCATAAAAAACCATTAAAATGAGAATAATCCGTTCCCAGGTCCCCATAAAACATAATTTTCGACTAAATAAGCCTTAAAACTACACAAAAATATACCTTATTTTATGTATAATAAATGTCTATTGTATTGTAATTAAAGAAATAAACTGTACTGTATAATAAAGTCGTTTTATTTACCTTTTTGATGGTAGTTGATGGCTTGATGGAATGTAGTGGGAGGAGGAGGGAGGGAGGGAGGAGGAGGGAGGGAGGGAGGAGGAGGGAGGGACTTACTGTTTGGAAGGAGTGTTTGGAAACGCCTACTGTTTGGAAACACCCTTAGCCACACACGCACCCTTAATAGCTTCCTTGTTCTTAAGGATGGTGGTAGACTTAGCGTACTGGTACTGGGACGCTGAGTCACACAAACGCACACCTCGTTCGTGTTTTTCAATGATCTCCGCCTGTGGTGGGTCTTTTCGGTCCCATAATAGCAAAAGTACACTCAATATGGTCCAAAATGTCTAGCAAACACAAACCACTTCCGCATTCAAAGAAAGGGGTGTGACGAACTGTGACGCCGTGAGCGTGCGTCAGCTTCTCGTGGCCGCCACCGTGGCGCTGTTCGACCGCGTGGTTTGATTCGTCCGCCGAAAACTAGTTCGTCAGCAGAAACAATATGCTCGCAAATTTAATGTTCTTGAGGCGAAAAGTTCGTGAGCTTAAGCGTTCGTCAGCGGAGGTTTTACTGTATACACTCTTAGGATTCTGCTAAAAGATAATAAATATCTGTATTGTTCTGTAATTTGTGCATTCAGGTTTTCATTCATATTACAACTCTCTTTGCTTAACTGAGTATGCATGGTAGATTGTGTCGATCTGAGCAGATAGTTAATTCATCTCTGTGTATGAGACTTGCACCCATGCTAGTAGGCTTACACTTCCGACCAATATATATATACACACACACACACACACACACACACAGTCTCGCTGTAGTTTGTAAACAATGAATGCAGCGTCATTGCGTGATTATGTCAGCGTACTACGTAGGTACATCTAAAAAAAAAAAAAAAAAAAAAAAAAAAAAAAAAAAAAATCCTAAAAATTACAAACCGTTAAACGGAAGTTGGGGAGCATCTGTATAAAAAATTGGGTACAAGAAATTGGACTACTGTTGGTCGAAGAAGGAGAAGCGGGAGGCGTGTCCGAAGGCAGAGAGAGAAGAGGAAAGGCATGAGTCTAGGACTGAGAGTGGGGACTTTGAATGTTGGAACTATGCAAAGAAAAGGTAGCGAGCTGGCTGACATGATGCAGAGGAGGAAGGTGGACATACTGTGTGTTCAGGAGACCAGGTGGAAAGGTAGCAAAACTAAAAGCTTAGGAGCAGGGTTTAAGCTGTTTTATAATGGTGTGGATGGGAAGAGAAATGGAGTAGGAGTCATCTTGAAGGACGGGTTTGTCAGAAATGTTCTAGAAGTGAAAAGAGTGTCAGACAGAGTGATGAGTCTCAAGTTAGAAATTGAAGGTGTGATGCTCAATGTTGTTAGTGCTTATGCCCCACAGGCAGGATGTGAGCGAAAAGAGAAGGAGAGATTCTGGAGTGAGTTAGATGAAGTGATGCAGAGTACCCCCAGAGGTGAAAGAGTGGTCATTGGGGCAGACTTCAATGGACATGTTGGTGCAGGCAACAGAGGGGACGAGGAAGTGATGGGCAGGTTTGGTATCCAGGACAGGAACACAGAAGGACAGATGTTGATTGATTTTGCAAAAAGGATGGAAATGGCTGTGATAAATACTTTCTTCCAGAATAAACAGGAGCATAGGGTGACTTATAAAAGCGGAGGTAGGAGCACACAGGTAGACTACATCTTGTGCAGGCGATGTAATTTGAAGGAAGTCAGTGACTGCAAAGTAGTAGTGGGAGAGAGTGTGGTCAAACAGCATAGGATGTTGGTATGGTGTTGGTAGGATGACGCTGATGGTGAGGAAGGTGAAGAAGGCAAAGGCAGAACAGAAGACAAAGTGGTGGAAGTTGAAAAAGGAAGAGTGTCGTGTTTTCTTCAAGGAGGAGTTGAAACAGGCTTTGGGTGGCCAGGAAGTGCTTCCAAATGACTGGACAACCACAGCAAATGAGATCAGGGACACAGGTAGGAGAGTACTTGGTGTGTCATCTGGAAGGAAAGTAGATAAGGAGACTTGGTGGTGGAATGAGGAAGTGCAGAAGAGTGTACAGCTACGCTTCTTAGCTAAGAAGAAGTGGGACATTGAGAGGACCGAAGAGAGTAAACAGGAGTACAGGGAGACACAGCGTAAGGCGAAAATAGCAGTGGCTAAGGCCAAACAGAGGGCGTATGATGACTTGTATGATAGGTTGGACGGTAAGGAGGGAGAAAATGATCTATACAGGTTGGCACAGCAGAGAAATAGAGATGGGAAGGACGTGCAGCAAATTAGAGTGATTAAGGACAGAGAGGGAAATGTATTGACTGATGACAGAAGTGTGCTGGGAAGATGGAAAGAGTACTTTGAAGAGCTTATGAATGAGGAAAATGAGAGAGGAAAAAGAGTAGAAGAGGTGACCATTGAGGAGCAGGATGTAGCAAAGATCAGTAAGGGTGAAGTGAGGAGGGCATTGAAGAGGATGAAGAATGGAAAGGCAGTTGGTCCTGATGATATACCTGTGGTAGGAGAGGTAGCAGTAGCTTTTCTGACAAGAACATTCAACAAGGTCCTAGAGAGTGAGCGGATGCCGGAGGAGTGGAGGAGAAGTGTGCTGGTGCCCATTTTTAAGAACGAGGGAGACGTGCAGAGTTGTGGCAACTACAGAGGGATAAAGTTGATGAGCCATACGATGAAGTTATGGGAAAGAATAGTGGAAGCTAGATTAAGGGCAGAGGTCAGCATTTGTGAACAACAGTTTGGTTTCATGCAAGAAAGAGCACCACAGATGCAATGTTTGCTTTGAGGATGTTAATAGAGAAGTACAGAGAAGGTCAGCGGGAACTGCATTGTGCCTTTGTGGATCTGGAAAAAGCATATGACAGGGTGCCAAGAACTGTGGTATTGCATGAGGAAGTCTGGAGTGGCAGAGAAGTATGTTAGAGTGGTGCAGGACATGTATGAGAGATGTAAGACCGTGGTGAGGTGTGCTGTCGATGTGACAGAAGAGTTCAAGGTGGAGGTGGGACTGCATCAAGGGTCAGCTCTGAGCCCCTTCTTGTTTGCTATGGTGATTGACAGGCTGACAGACGAGGTTAGACAAGAATCTCCATGGACTATGATGTTTGCAGATGACATTGTGATCTGTAGTGAAAGCAGAGAACAAGTGCAGGAAAATCTAGAGAGGTGGAGATATACCCTGGAAAGGAGGGGAATGAAGGTTAGCCTCAGAAAATCAGAATACTTGTGTGTGAATGAAAAGGACCCAGGAGGAACGGTGATGTTACAGGGAACAGAGATAACGAAGGTGGAGGATTTTAAGTACTTAGGCTCAACAATCCAGAGCAATGGAGAGTGTGGAAAAGAGGTGAAGAAGCGTGTGCAGGCAGGCTGGAATGGTTGGAGAAAAGTGTCCGGTGTGATGTGCGATAGGAGAGTGTCAGCAAGAATGAAGGGAAAAGTGTACAAGACGGTGGTGAGGCCAGCGATGTTGTATGGCTTAGTGGTGCTGAGGAAAAGGCAGGAGGCAGAGCTGGAGGTAGCGGAGATAAAAATGTTGAGGTTCTCTCTGGGAGTAACGAGCATGGATAGGATCAGAAATGAGTATATCAGAGGGACAGCCCATGTAAGATGTTTTGGAGACAAAGTCAGAGAGGCTAGATTGAGATGGTTTGGACATGTACAGAGGAGGGATAGTGAGTATATTGGCAGTAGGATGCTCAGGTTGGCACTACCAGGCAGAAGGCCTCGAGGAAGACCAAAGAAGAGATTTATGGATGTGGGAAAGGAAGACATGAAAGTCGTTGGAGTCAAAAAAGAAGATGCAGAGGACAAGGTGAGATGGCGACGGATGATTTGCTGTGGCGACCCCTGAAGGGAGCAGCCGAAAGGAAAAGAAGAAGAAGATTTTATATATATATATATATATATATATATATATATATATATATATATATATATGACAGTCAGCCCTCAACTTAAGAAATTAACCCGTTCCACAGCCCTTTTTCGTATAGCAGGGATTTCGTAAGTAGGGGTAGCATCTTACATGTTAAACGCCTAATTCGTTCCAAGGCTGAAGTCTTTGGACTGGATAAACCCCATAAACCCTTTAAAAATGATAAAAGTACACCAATTTTCTATGAAATGTGTTAAAAGTAAAAGAAAATTATTTATTAAACCATTTAAACATTTTATTAACAGATTAAACCATTTTATTAACATATTTATTAATTAAACCACTATTAAACATTTTTTATTAACACACACACACACACACGCGCACACACACACACACACACACACACACACACACCCCCACACACCCACACACACACACACCCCCCTGTCTCTCTCTCTAGCTCTCTCTCTCTCCCACACACACACACAGACGCATTACGATGCACATGTTTATTCTTGCGTTGCGGGCCACGCCCACAAGACGTGAAATTCAAAGCGCATTCCCTGCTTGACCATTTACTGAATTAAAACAACTTAAAAAACTAAACTCAAAACAAAAGCGTTATTCCTTCTCTCCCTCTCTCTCTCTGTCTCTCTCTCACGCGCGCACGCTGCGGTCCACGCCCACAAGACGTGGAATTCAAAGCGCATTCCCTGCTTGACCATTTACTAAATTAAAACAATTTAAAAAAACAAACTAAAAACTAAAGCTTTATTCCTTCTCTCTCTCTCTGTCTCTCTCGCGCGCGCTGCGGGCCACGCCCACAAGACGTGAATTCAAAGTGTCTGGAATTCCGATCCCTCATGAGCTCAAATGCGCCCACATTTATTAAACATTTACTGAATTAAAACAACTTAAAAAACTAAACTAAAAACTAAAGAGTGAAGTTTCCTTCTGTCTCCATCTGGGAGGCCAGCGGGGCGGGATATTGAGAGACAGTGAACGAGAGAGCAACTCGCACATCGTGTGAAATTTTGATTGGCACGTTTGAATTTTGAATTTCTTTTCGTAAGAGGGAGTTGTTTCGTATCTCGGGGACGGAAACTCAGGAAAATGTTTTACGTAATCCGGGGATTTCGCACACAGGGGTCTTCGTATGTTGGGGGCCGACTGTGTGTGTGTGTGTGTGTGTATATATATATATATATATATATATATATATATATATATATATATATAAAAAACTGAACTGGGAAGGAGGGGCACTCAGTCTGTCGTTTGTAAACAATAGACGCAGCATCATTGCGTCAGCGTACTACGTAGGTATGTCCAAGCTCAAAATTTGACTTTTTTTTGGAACCCCCGTAAAATCGAAAAACCGTAAAACGGATGAAAAATCAAGTCGAGGAGCGTCTGTATATATCGCCTAGCCCTACTGGGGATGTTTAACGACTTGCAAGAGAGGAGAGAACAGTACTAATTACGCGGTGATAAAATCATTCAAAAAATGCAAACAATAACAAAAAACATTTGTTTTTATTTTCCCAAAACAACAAAACTTGAAAGAAAACTTGACTGTCATAAAACTATTACCATATTTTTCGGACTATAAGTCGCATTTTTTTCATACTTTGTCTAAAGGTGTGACGTATACTCTAGAGCAACCTATATGTGAAATTATTACATATAATTCTGTTCGTCATCATAAGTAATTTCACATGTTTGTTATTTTTACACTCACAACCACAAGGTGGCACTCTAGGCTTGGGTTCCAATACCTGCTCATCCACCACTGAAGAAATGGCCCCAAAAAGAAAACCCTATTCTGCAGATTACAAGCTGCAAATAGTGAAATCTGCAGCAGAAAATGGTAATCAAGCAGCAAAAAGTTTGCAGTGAAGGAAACCCTTAAAGGACTGGAGAAAAGCGGAGATTATTATTACTGCAATGAAGAAAACAAACCAAAAAAAAAGCTAATCGTGGGCTAAAAGCTAGATGGCCACAGCTAGAGGAACGAGTTCGCGCTCAGGGGCTTGAGCATTGTGTTGCAGGAAGAGGCTTGTCAACAGTGCAACTGCGTCTCCACGTCCAGGTAGTTGTCAAGGAGATGAATATAAATGACTTGCCGTGAGGACTTTCTTGGTGTTACCGCTTCATGCAACGCAACCGCCTCTCTATATCAGAGCGAGGACCACAACGTCACAAAAACTGCCAGCAAATTTCCAAGCCAGGGTAGGCAGTTTCCATGAGTTTACGACTTATAGTCCAGTGTGACTTGTGTTTTTTTCCCCTTCTTTATTGTACATTTTTTGGCCAAATTGACTTGTGCTCCGGAGCGAAGTATAGTTTGGAAAATACTGTACTGAGACTCATGGATATGAGTTTGATAAGTTGGTGAGTCCAATTAAATTGTGACGAGGTTTTTTTTTTAAGGGGGTGGTGTTTAAAGTATTGATCCTTGTGGTTCAGGGTCACCTGAATGCTGCCAGTTTTAAGGCCACACACCTGTGGGAGAGGATCAGCAGAGATTAATCTAAAGTTACTCTCTTACTCTCCAGAGTCTCACACACTCACACACACACACACACACTGTTCTTATTTATCTCCAAATGGCTATTCAAATGAACCTGACTCTTCAATTCTCAACAGTACTGTCACAGACAGTTAAAACTTCCCCCCACTGTCCACACACACATACACCAGTCTGTCTGTCTTCCTTTCGGCTTTTTCCCTTTTACTCGGGAGTCGCCAAAGTGATTCATCTGATTCGCACGTTTGATTTGGCAGAGGTTTTTACGTCGGATGCCCTTCCTGTCACAACCCTTTTTAGCAAGGGACAAACACGCTGACGGCTTCGCAGCCTACTCTTCACCAAAGTCAGCAATGGTTCTTTTACATGCCTCTCACCATAGACAGTGAGACATGGCCCACCTTTGATAACCCAATTAGCCGCACTGGGGGGGACAGTAACAACCTTGTGGAGAGTGGGACTCGAACCCTCAACCACTCTTGAAAATGATCTTCACTGCACCAGATCTTCTTTTAAGAGATTACTCCGTGTTTGCATTTCTCGAAACACCCGTCCTCCCTGTGCGGTATAAAGGTAATCTGCATCCATGGGACTTACCAAACAGAGATTATCTAGCACTTTGTAGTGCACGTGTGTGGTTCTAATGTGGGCAGTGGACTTGTGCTTAACTAATAAGCTACACCTATTCTCAGTGTGTTTATACGAGAGAGAGAGAGAGAGAGAGAGAGAGAGAGAAAGAGAGAGACACGCACTTGAGCAGTCACTCTTCACAACATGCCTACACACACCTGGTGCGCTTGTGCGAGTGCCAGTGAAGGTGACGTTGGCACTTTATTGGTGTGGCTGAGCGAGCAGCACTAAGCCCTCTCCTCTAACTGAGGGAAGTGAAGAAGGGCCAACTAAAACAGGAACAGAATCGAGCCGCTCAGAGACTGGCAATGAGACACCTGACATACAAGAACACACACCCCTGCCCCCTCTTTCTCCCATTACAGCAGGTTTTATCTCTTTTACCACCATGATTGGTTAAAGTGCTTAACTTTAGCTAGTTAATATAAAAACAGAGGCACTACCTAAAAGTACAGCCTAGAGCACTGAGTTTGTTACTTGTTCCTACAAAATCAATTAAGTTAAGAACGTTTTAAAAGTTTAAGGTCTCCAAAAAAAAAAAAAAAAAAAAAAAAAAAAAAGTGCTAGTAGTTCTAACCAATTCTGGCCTCATGAAATGATGATCGTGATGGTGTTGATCATGTTGTTAATGGTCGTGATGTTGTTGGTAGTCCTTATGGTGGTGGTGTTAATGAAAGTGGTGGGAGTGACTGTAGTTGTTATGGTGGTGGTGGTAGT
>CM045732.1:72328495-72358495 GCA_024760905.1 Plotosus lineatus
AATTTTGCATGTCATTTGGAAATCGCGGTGCCAGAGTCTGGAGGAAGACTGGGGAGAATGAAATGCCAAAATGCCTGAAGTCCAGTGTCAAGTACCCACATTCAGTGATGGTCTGGGGTGCCATGTCAGCTACTGGTGTTGGTCCACTGTGTTTTATCAAGGGCAGGGTCAATGCAGCAAGCTATCAGGAGATTTTGGAGCACTTCATGCTTCCATCTGTTGAAATGCTTTATGGGGATGAAGATTTTCATTTTTCAGCACGACCTGGCACCTGCTCACAGTGCCAAAACCACTGGTAAATAGTCCGCTATCGAAGCATCCTGGGCCTCCATAACACCTCAGCAGTGCCACAGGCTGATTGGCTCCATGCCACGCCGCATTGAAGCAGTCATTTCTGCAAAAGGATTCCCGACCAAGTGTTGAGTGCATAACCGAACATAATTATTTGAAGGTTGACTTTTTTTTGTACTAAAAACACTTTTTTATTGGTTGGATGAAATTTGCTAATTTTTTGAGATCGGGATTTTTGGTTTTTCTTTACTTTTTGGCCAAAATTATCAATATTAAAACAATAAAAGGCTTGAACTACTTCAGTTGTGTGTAATGAATTTAAAATACATGAAAGTCTAATGTTTATCAGGACATTACAGAAAATCTTCTTGTCCTTTCGGCTTTTCCCTTCTTTTCTCCAACCATTCCAACCAGCCTGCACATGCTTCTTCACCTCTTTTCCACACTCTCCATTGCTCTGGATTGTTGAGCCAAAGTACTTAAAATCCTCCACCTTCCTTATCTCTGCTCCTTGTAACCTCACCATTCCTGTTGGGTCCTTGGTATTCATACACATTCTTTCTGTCTTACTGCAAAGTCGTCAGCGTGTTTCTGTCCCTTGCTAAAAAGGGTTGTGACAGGAAGGGCATCCAACGTAAAAACCTCTGCCAAATCAAACGTGCGAATCAGATGATTCGCTGTGGCGACTCCCGAGAAAAGGGAAAAAGCCGAAAGGAAGACAGACAGACAGACATATTCTGTCTTACTGTGGCTAACCTTCATTTCCCTCCTTTCCAGGGCATACCTCCACCTCTCTAGATTTTCCTGCACTTGTTCTCTGCTCTCACTGCAGATCACAATGTCATCTGCAAACATCATTGTCCATGGAGATTCTTACCTAACCTCGTCTGTTAGCCTGTCCATCACCATAGCAAACAAGAAGGGGCTCAGAGCTGACCCTTGATGCAGTCCCACCGCCACCTTTAAGTGTTCTGTCACACCGACAGCACACCTCACCACTGTCTTACATCTCTCATAGATGTCCTGCACCACTCTAATATACTTCTCTGCCACTCCAGACTTTCTCATGCAATACCACAGTTCCTCTCTCGGCACCCTGTCATATGCTTTCTCCAGATCCACAAAGGCACAATGCAGCTCCTTCTGACCTTCTCTGTACTTCTCTATTAACATCCTCAAGGCAAACACTGCATCTGTGGTGCTCTTTCTGGGCATGAAACCAAACTGTTGTTCACAAATGCTGACCTCTGCCCTTAGTCTTGCTTCCACTATTCTTTCCCATAACTTCATCGTATGGCTCATCAACTTTATCCCTCTGTAGTTGCCACAACTTTGCACATCTCCCTTGTTCTTAAAAATGGGCACCAGCACACATCTCCTCCATTCCTCTGGCATACTCTCACTCTCTAAGACCTTGTTGAATGTTCTTGTTGGGAAATCTACTGCTTCCTCTCCTAGACAATTCCATACCTCCACCGGTATGTCATCAGGACCAACTGCCTTTGCATTCTTCATCCTCTTCAATGCCCTCCTCACTTCACCCTTACTAATCTTTGCTACTTCCTGGTCCTCAACAGTCACCTCTTCTACTCTTTTTCCTCTCTCATTTTCCTCATTCATCAGCTCTTCAAAGTACCCTTTCCATCTTCCCAGCACACTTCTGTTATCAGTCAATACATTTCCCTCTCTGTCCTTAATCACTCTAACTTGCTGCACATCCTTCCCATCTCTCTGCTGTGCCAACCTGTATATATAATTTTCTCCCTCTTTACTTTCCAACCGAGCATTCAAGCCCTCTGTTTGGCCTTTGACACCGCTACCTTCGCCTTACGCGGTGTCTCCCTGTCCTCCTGTTTACTCTCTTCGGTCCTCTCAATGTCCCACTTCTTAGCTAACCTCTTCTTTTGTACACACTCCTGCACTTCCTCATTCCGCCACCAAGTCTCCTTATCTCCTCTCCTTCCAGATGACACACCAAGTATTCTCCTACCTGTCTCCCTGATCACATTAGCTGTCGTTGTCCAGTCATCTGGAAGCACTTCCTGACCACCCAAAGCCTGTTTCAACTCCTCCTTGAAGACAACACAACACTCCTCCTTTTTCAGCTTCCACCACTTTGTCTTCTGCTCTACCTTTGCCTTCTTCACCTTCCTCACCATCATCCTGCACACCACCATCTTATGCTGTTTGGCAACACTCTCACCCGCTAGTACTTTGCAGTCACTGACTTCCTTCAAATTACATTGCCTGCACAAGATTTAGTCCACCTGTGTGCTCCTACCACCACTTTTATAAGTCTCTCATACACACACAGCGTCTGTCTCTCTCCCCACACACACACACACACACACACACACACACACACACACACACACTGCGTCCGTCTCTCTCTCTCTCTCTTGTACGCGCAGCGTCCGTCTCTCTCTCTCTCTTTCTCTCTCGTACGCGCAGTGTCCGTCTCTCTCTCTCTCTTACGCGCAGCGTCTGTCTCTCGCTCGCTCTCGTACGCGCAGCGTCTGTCTCTCTCTCTCTCGTACGCGCAGCGTCTGTCTCTCTCTCTCTCTCTGGTACGCGCAGCGTCCGTCTCGCTCTCTCTGGTACGCGCAGCGTCCGTCTCTCTCTCTCTCGTAAGCGCAGCGTCCGTCTCTCTCTCTCTCGTACGCGCGGCGTCCGTCTCTCTCTCTCTCGTACGCGCAGCGTCCGTCTCTCTCTCTCTCTCGTACGCGCAGCGTCCGTCTCTCTCTCTCTCTGGTACGCTCAGCGTCCGTCTCTCTCGCTCTCGTACGCGCAGCGTCCGTCTCTCTCGCTCTCGTACGCGCAGCGTCCGTCTCTCTCGCTCTCGTACGCGCAGCGTCCGTCTCTCTCGCTCTCGTACACGCAGCGTCCGTCTCTCTCGCTCTCGTACGCGCAGCGTCCGTCTCTCTCGCTCTCGTACGCGCAGCGTCCGTCTCTCTCGCTCTCTCGTACGCGCAGCGTCCGTCTCTCTCGCTCTCTCGTACGCGCAGCGTCCGTCCGTCTCTCTCTCTCTCTCTCGTACGCGCAGCGTCCGTCCGTCTCTCTCTCTCTCGTACGCGCAGCGTCCGTCCGTCTCTCTCTCTCTCTCTCATACGTGCAGCGTCCATCTCGTTCTCTCTCTCTCGTATGTGCAGCGTCCGTCTCTCGTTCTCTCTCTCTCGTACGTGCAGCGTCCGTCTCTCGCTCTCTCTCTCTCTCTCTCTCGTACGTGCAGCGTCCGTCTCTCGCTCGCTCTCTCTCTCTCTCTCTCTCTCGTACGTGCAGCGTCCGTCTCTCTCTCTCTCTCTCAAATGCAGCAGCGCTCCGTTTCTCTCTCCTCTCAAATGCGGCAGCGTCCGTCTCTCTCTCTCTCTCTCTCTGGCACTTGCGCTCCGTCAAATCTCTCTCTCTCTCTCTCAAATGCAGCGCAGCTCCGTCCGTCTCTCTCTCTCTCTCAAATGCCAGCAGCCTCCGTCTCTCTCTCTCTCTCCGCAGCTCCGTCTCTCTCTCTCTCTCATACGTGCAGCGTCCATCTCGTTCTCTCTCTCTCGTGTGTGCAGCGTCCGTCTCTCGTTCTCTCTCTCTCGTACGTGCAGCGTCCGTCTCTCGCTCTCTCTCTCTCTCTCTCTCTCTCTCTCGTACGTGCAGCGTCCGTCTCTCGCTCTCTCTCTCTCTCGTACGTGCAGCGTCCGTCTCTCTCTCTCTCTCTCTCGTACGCGCAGCGTCCGTCTCTCTCGCTCTCGTACGCGCAGCGTCCGTCTCTCTCGCTCTCAAATGCAGCGCAGCGCCAGTCTCTCTCGCTCTCTCTGCGTGCGCAGCGCTCCGTCTCTCTCGCTCTCTCTGCGCCAGCTCAGTCTCTCTCGCTCTCTCTCGTACGCGCAGCGTCCGTCTCTCTCGCTCTCTCTCGTACGCGCAGCGTCCGTCTCTCTCGCTCTCTCTCGTACGCGCAGCGTCCGTCTCTCTCGCTCTCTCTCGTACGCGCAGCGTCCGTCTCTCTCGCTCTCTCTCAAATGCAGCGCATGGTCTCTCTCTCTCTCTGTGCAGCGCCAGCGTCCGTCTCTCTCTCTCTCTCGCCTTGGCGCAGCGCCCGTCTCTCTCTCTCTCGTGTGCAGCGTCAGAGTCTCTCTCTCTCTCTCTCTCTCTCAAATGCAGCGCAGCCTCTCTCTCTCTCGTGCGGCGCAGCTCAGTCTCTCTCTCGTGCAGCATGGCGTCCGTCTCTCTCTCGTCTGCGCATGGCGTCAGGTCTCTCTCTCTCTCTCGTCTGGCGCAGCGTCCGTCTCTCTCGTCTGCGTGGCGCTCCGTCTCTCTCTCGTAGCGCTGGCATCCGTCTCTCTCTCTTGCAGCGCAGCTCCGTCTCGCTCTCTCTCAAATGCAGCAGCGGCATCAGGTCTCTCGCTCTCTCTCTCAAATGCAGCGCAGCGTCCGTCTCTCGCGCTCTCTCTCGTACACGCAGCGTCCGTCTCTCTCTCGTACACACAGCGTCCGTCTCTCTCTCTCTCTCTCTCGTACACAGCGTCCGTCTCTCTCGCTTTCTCTCGTACACACAGCGTCCATCTCTCTCTCTCTCGTACACACAGCGTCCATCTCTCTCTCTCTCGTACACACAGCGTCCATCTCTCTCTCTCTCGTACACACAGCGTCCATCTCTCTCTCTCTCGTACACACAGCGTCCATCTCTCTCTCTCTCTCGTACACACAGCGTCCATCTCTCTCTCTCGTACACACAGCGTCCATCTCTCTCTCTCGTACACACAGCGTCCATCTCTCTCTCTCGTACACACAGCGTCCATCTCTCTCTCTCGTACACACAGCGTCCATCTCTCTCTCTCTCTCGTACACACAGCGTCCATCTCTCTCTCTCGTACACACAGCGTCCATCTCTCTCTCTCGTACACACAGTGTCCGTCTCTCTCTCTCTCTCTCGTACACACAGCGTCCGTCTCTCTCTCTCTCTCTCTCTCTCTCTCTCTCTCGTACACACAGCGTCCATCTCTCTCTCTCTCTCTCTCATACACACGGCGTCCGTCTCTCTCTCTCTCTCGTACACACAGCGTCCGTCTCTCTCTCTCTCTCGTACACACAGCGTCCGTCTCTCTCTCTCTCTCGTACACACGGTGTCAGTCTCTCTCTCGCTCTCTCTCTCTCTCTCTCATACACACAGCGTCCGTCTCTCTCTCTCTCTCTCTCTCTCTCTCGTACACACAGCGTCCGTCTCTCTCTCTCGTACACACAGCGTCCGTCTCTCTCTCTCTCTCTTGTACACACAGCGTCCGTCTCTCTCTCTCTCTCTCTCTCGTACACACAGCGTCCATCTCTCTCTCTCTCTCTCTCTCGTACACACAGCGTCCGTCTCTCCCTCTCTCTCGTACACACAGCGTCCGTCTCTCCTTCTCTCTCGTACACACAGCGTCCGTCTCGCTCTCTCTCTCTCGCACACACAGCGTCCGTCTCTCTCTCTCTCTCTCTCGTACACACAGCGTCAGTCTCTCTCTCTCTCGTACACACAGCGTCAGTCTCTCTCTCTCTCGTACACACAGCGTCAGTCTCTCTCTCTCTCTCGTACACACAGCGTCAGTCTCTCTCTCTCTCTCTCGTACACACAGCGTCAGTCTCTCTCTCTCTCGTACACACAGCGTCAGTCTCTCTGTCTCTCGTACACACAGCGTCAGTCTCTCTCTCTCTCGTACACACAGCGTCAGTCTCTCTCTCTCTCTCGTACACACAGCGTCAGTCTCTCTCTCTCTCGTACACACAGCGTCCGTCTCTCTCTCTCTCTCTCTCTCTCTCTCTCTCTCGTACACACAGCGTCAGTCTCTCGTACACACAGTGTCAGTCTCTCTCTCTCTCGTACGCGCAGCGTCCGTCTCTCTCTCGTACGCGCAGCGTCCGTCTCTCTCTCGTACGCGCAGCGTCCGTCTCTCGCTCTCTCTCTCGTACGCGCAGCGTCCGTCTCTCTCTCTCTCTCATACACACAGCGTCAGTCTCTCTCTCTCTCTCGTACACACAGCGTCAGTCTCTCTCTCTCTCGTACACACAGCGTCAGTCTCTCTCTCTCTCGTACACACAGCGTCAGTCTCTCTCTCTCTCGTACACACAGCGTCAGTCTCTCTCTCTCTCGTACACACAGCGTCAGTCTCTCTCTCTCTCTCGTACACACAGCGTCAGTCTCTCTCTCTCTCGTACACACAGCGTCAGTCTTTCTCTCTCTCTCTCGTACACACAGCGTCAGTCTCTCTCTCTCGTACACACAGCGTCAGTCTCTCTCTCTCTCGTACACACAGCGTCAGTCTCTCTCTCTCTCGTACACACAGCGTCAGTCTCTCTCTCTCGTACACACAGCGTCAGTCTCTCTCTCTCTCGTACACACAGCGTCAGTCTCTCTCTCTCTCGTACACACAGCGTCAGTCTCTCTCTCTCTCGTACACACAGCGTCAGTCTCTCTCTCTCTCTCGTACACACAGCGTCAGTCTCTCTCTCTCTCTCGTACACACAGCGTCAGTCTCTCTCTCTCGTACACACAGCGTCAGTCTCTCTCTCTCGTACACACAGCGTCAGTCTCTCTCTCTCGTACACACAGCGTCCGTCTCTCTCTCTTTGTCTAGTGCCCACAGCGTCCGTCTCTCTCATACACACCGTCCGTCTAGCTCTCTCTCTCTCCTACACACAGCATCCATCTCTCTCTCTCGTACACACAGCGTCCGTCTTTCTCTCGTACACACTACATCCGTCTCTCTCTCTCTCGTACACACAGCAGTCTCTCTCTCTCTCATGCACAGTGTCCGTCTCTCTCTCTCTCATACACACAGCGTCCGTCTCTCTCTCTCTCTCTCGTACACACAGCGTCTGTCTCTCTCCCTCTCTCTCGTACATACAGCGTCTGTCTCTCTCTCTCGTACATACAGCGTCTGTCTGTGCTCACGCACACACACACACACACACACACACACACACACACACACACACACAAAGCGTCTGTCTGTCTCTCTCCCTCGCTCTCATACACACACGGCATCTGTCTCTCTCCTATACACACACAGACACAGAGAGAGTGTCTCTCTTTCACACACACAATCTACACACATTCAGTTAAATTTAAGTGCGTTAAATTGCGCCACTTCCTGTTTTCGACTCGTGAGCCAGCAACTGTTGCCTGTAGTTTAAGTTTTTTCTCTTCTGATTTCAGGAAATTAATTTTAATTCCTCTGCTTTCATTTTCTTCCTGTTCACTTGAAGTAGTTTTAGTTATTTTATTTATACGTTTATCTTCTTCTCCACTTCAAAGCAGGACGCAGAGTGAATCACCAGCATCTTGTTACTACCCTCAAGTCTTCAGCTAAGCTTTGTTTTTAGCATCATGGCGACTTTCCAGCGTGTTCTGTGTGTTGAGTACAAAATGTTTAGGTCTCCCTCCATAATTAGTGATAAGTTTATCTGTGATAGGTATGTACTAGTTAACTCTGACGGAGAAGATTGTCACGTTATAAGTGCGCATCCAGACTTTCGAGAAGAATCGCGAGAGTAGCATTGTTTCTGTCGCCGGACTGCTGGGTGCCTTAGGCGGAGATAGCAGAGCCCTTATATAGCCCTTATATAGATAGCAGTGGAGCGAATGGGTGATGACTCGGTGGCATACCCTTAAAGCCAAAGCTAACTCTGAGGCTCGCATACGGGAGGGCTACTTGTCTGCGCCTCACGTCGCAAACAGATTTACTCTCCTCAGTGAGACACCCGCTGAGAAACCTGAAAGCGCTCTGGTTTTTGGAAGCTCCATTTTAAGGCATATGAAATTAAATTTTTATTAATTTTAGGCATCTGAAATTAATAAGGGGCACCAGCAGCGCTTGTTAGGTGCATCCCGAGAGTCAGAGTGCTTGACATAGTAGGTTATCTTGGGTTTTGAGGTGAGTGCAGGTTCTCTAAGATATGAACACATGCTGGATTTAATGATATATGCCTTCATCAGTCAGAGGTTCCCAAAAGTTATTTTTTAGGTGTGGAAATTAGCAAAGGCAATGTCCAATGCTGTACTGGTACTGCTCTGGTCCTATCCCAAAACGGCATGGTGAGGTTGCTTACAGCAGGCTATGGTCACTGAACTGCTGGATGTCCAAGTGGTGTGCCAAAAATGAAGTGGACTTTATAGATAATTGGAGCACTTTTGAGGGTAAACCTGGCCTGATAGGGCGGGATGGTATCCATCCCACTCAGGAAGGTGCTGCTCTCATTTCTTGATGCATAGCACACAGTCTAAAAATAGCACTAGTCAGTGACTATTCAGAGCCAAGGCCAGAGAGCAGGCAAACAGGCTAATCCGAGCATCTGCTAGCTGCACAGAGTCATCACTCAAGGTAAGTTCAATGCTATACTGTCATTCACCAAACTAAACAAAAATCAGGGAGCTCAGTGAGGTTTCGAGAGAATAAAAATTGAGGAAATTGGTTTAAAAATAGAGGAAATTAAATATTTCAGCTGGGAGTCAAGGGGGCCATATGGCCCCTTGCGGGGTACAGGGGCAGAGTATGTCATGTGAAAAATCCTACAAACAAGTTCATCACTGTTTTGTAACATGCATAAACACTAAACAAAACAGCATAAATAATGTAAAAAATACTACAAGGTTATTTCAGTGTAGATCAGGGGTCGGCGACCTTTGCCATTCAAAGAGCCATTTGTACCCATTTTCCACAGTACAGAAAACACTGGTAGCCACAAATCCTTTTTTGACATTTAAAATCAAATAGTACTGCATCTAATGTTTTGTCCCATTTGTCATAAAAAAAAACAATGTGTTGCGTTGATTTAAACGACTGCAAAGACAATTACATTCTGCTCACAACAAAAACATATAGATTCAAAAAAATCGACAACCTCCCTGTGACCTTAATTAGAATTAAGCATCAGAAAATGAATGAATGTGTTTGAGTCCTTCTTGTATTTTTATAAAGAAAAATAATATCTATCCCACGAAGCGAGGGACGGGGTTCAGCCAGATGTGTTAACGGGTTGGATAGCCTATCTCACCATCACTCCCTTCGTGGATATTCGTTTTCTTTATTCGTTATATTAATGTTGTTTTGTCACAGTTTTAATTTACAAAAACGACAGCAACACAGAAAAGTATATGAAGACTTATTTTAAGAAGGAGCCTGCTCAACATTCTTTTAAATAATATTAATGTATAAATAAAAATACTGCACTGACGACCCATTCTCAGAGTGGAGACGGAACCACACCCAGTTTTTTATTTTGTCACTCGGAGGAGAGTTATTTAATTCGGAGATTGCTGTGCACAAACCAAATCTCATCCACCAGCTCTTACTTCAGCTGTGATTTCTGTTTCTGGATTACAAATCCCGGCGGCGAAAAAAAATCTCTACCGTGGCTCCCTCCACCAACACAGCAGATCAAAAACACTGAGGCTCTCAATGTAGCTGATTAATATAACAATAGCCATGTCCACAAGAACACACACACATAAAATCACTCCACCCACACCAAATAAATATCCGCCCGCACCAGTGACTGTTAATTCTCACCTGTGTAATCTTCAACCCTAAAAGAGCGTTTTCTTCAAGGTTATCCGCTGGGTACCTGTGGGTACCCGACCGTTGCAGGACTCTGCCTTATAGACAGATTCTCCCGTAATTCAGGTGAAAGCTCGTTTAACTATCTATCCCAGGGAGCCCGGAGTGCTTTCGACGTGAGTAAATAAACGGCATTTTCTTTTTGCAGTTGTTCTTGGTGATGCAGTGGTTTTTGTGTATGTAGCACGTTTGTAAAGTACACATTCATTATTTTTAAAAGCCACGGAGCTGCATCAGAGAGGTGAAAAAAAAAAAAAAATCGCATGCAGCCGCGGGTTGCTGACCCCTGGTGGAGACAAACACACATAATTCAAGTAGCATAACCCTATGGCTCATCATTCATGTGTAACATAATTATGAACTGATTTGTAGAATGATCACATAACACATGACATTATTACAACAAACATTTGTGAGCATACCTGCTACAAGTTAGTATAACACTATAATTCAAAATGTCACATTTACTCTGCACTAGTAAACAGTCTTACAGTGTACTTATTGCATAAATTGATTAAAAATAGCGGACTTCTGCTAAATAGGCGAGTAAAAATAGCGGAATTCCACTAAATAGAGGAGGTCTGGGATCCCTGAAAAATGTAAAGTTAGTTTGTTTTAATAATCTCAAGGTAATTTAAATCATACCGAATCTACAGACTGCACCTTTGATTTAAAGTTCAGGTTATTAAATATTAGCTCTCTCACATCTAAAGTTCTTATTGTTATTGAAATCATTACTGATCAGGAGTTTACTGTAATGTGTTTAACAGAATCGTGGATTAAACCCAATGAAAATGTATAATTAAATGAAGCGCTACCTCCCGGATACAGTTATATACACCAACCTCATCTAACTGGCAGAGGGGGAGCATCACAGTTATTTATACTGATAATTTAATGTTTCTTTAAACAAATATCAGAAGTGATCAGTCCTTTATTAAATGTAATAAATTCTTTCCTCAGCACTGGCTATACCTCTAAATCCTTTAAACTAGCAATTATCAAACCTCTGATTAAAAAAACCTGATCTCAACCCACATCAGCCGTCCAACTACAGACCAAAATCAAAACTCCATTTTATCTCAAAGATCTTATAAAAAGCTGTTGAGCAGCAGTTCTGTTCATATATTTGTAGGAATAACATTTACGAAATGTATCAGTCATGTTTTATGCCTCGTCATAGCAGAGACAACACCCGTTAAGGTGGGAAATGACCTACTGGTGGCCTCCAACCATGGCTGTCTCTCTCTCTCTCTCTGCTTGTGCTACTTGACCTCAGTGCAGAATTTGACATGATTGATCACATGATTCTCCTTAACTGATTAGAAAACGTTGTTGGAGTTAAGGGAACCACCCTATCCTGGTTTAAATATTATTTAACTGACCGTGATAAGTTTGGTGTTCCACAAGGTTCTGTCCTGGCCCGTTGCTTTTCTCTCTATACATGCCTTTGGGTAATATTATTCATGGTCATGGTATTAGCTTTCACTGTTATGCTGATGACACAGTTATATATTTCAGTAAAGTGAGATGTAGTGAACTTTCTTGTACATGTTTTGTATCCTTATGGTTCCACCCAATTGAGGACGTTTTTCACTTTTGGAAATGGTTCATCTCAAGGTTTCTTCCTTGCATCTACGGAAGGAGTTGTTTCTTGCAACTGTCACCACAGGCGATGCTCATTAGGGACGTGTAGGGGTTGTAGAAAGTATTTATATTCTTTTATACTTTGTAAACGTTTTATACTTTTACTGTGTAAAGCTGCTTTGCGACAATGTCAACTGTATAAAGTGCAAACACAAATACTGAATTAACACACCACATACACAGATCGTCTCTCTCTCTCTCTCTCTCTCTCTCTCACACACACACAAACCCCCACCCCCCACCCCCAACACATACCCCACACTTATTGTACCAACAGGTATGGTGAGGTTTCGGATTATACTTGAGATTTGAAATCAGCAGTTTGCTGAAGATCATAAAACATGGTAAACGTCAGAGTGAGATTCACTTTTCCTCATTTTAGTAGTTCTGGTTCCCTGTTGTGTGTGGCAGCACAAAGTGTGTGTGTGTGTGTGTGTGTGTGTGTGTGTGTGTGTGTGTGTGTGTGTGTGTCCAGATGAGCGAATGTGTGTTCCTGCTCATAGGCCAGTGCTTTTGGGTAATTAAATGTGTTTAAGTTTGGGCCAGGCCTCTGTCACGGACACACACATACACACACATGCACGCACGAGTGCTGCTCTCTGATAAACCTCGGCCATAATTAAATACAGACCACATTAACGCACAGACACACACGCACATGGGGGGTTGTAAATAAAAAAACACACTCTGTTGGACGCTGCCCGCAGTTAAGCTCTGCCCTGATCACTGGTGCTTGTTCTTATTTGCAAACATGGGCAATGTGGAACCCCCTAGACCCTACGCCTTAGGCCCTCACTCACTCCCTCCCTTCTCCAGGGCAGCTCGAGCACGGAGCGGCTTAATTACAGGCACCAAAGCATCGAGCAAGTGGATCCACCACGCATGCATAAGGAGCATAATGCATGCCTGTATTCAAATGGCGTATGCAAATGATAGGCGCAGAACAGCGGAAAGGAGGGGCGGAGAGAGATGTGAACAAACGAGTGAGGGTGCAGGAAAGAAAAAGAGTGGTGCAAGAGATAAGAATGGGAGGTGGGAGACGGGGTCGGTCAGTCATAGTCGGGCGCTGGTGTTTTTGGACCCTGAGAAGATGAAGACTGTACCTTAGGTGAGGAAGAGATCAATTCTCTCAAGCCTAGTGCAGGACATGCGATGGAGACTTTGTCAGGCACAGCTGGTTTGAGGTCACTGGGCACTGCAGAGAAAGTGGAGGTCACTGAGGGGGCAGCCGGGGGAAGTGGAGCACGTCGTTTGACATTCTTCGATGCAGCCGTGCTTTCTGTATTGGACTGCTCCAGCCCATCTGACTTGGGCTCATAGAATGGGTTGGATCTTTAAATAGAGAGAATATTAACATGTGTCATGCTCTGCTCATGGTAACACGCCTCCATTTTTACTTTTTATAAAAATAAATAAATATATCAACAAAAATAAAATACACCACCATAATAAAAAAAAAACAAAAAAATCCACCTAACAGATGTTATTTATCAACATTCTGAAACAAGCCATACTCACTCACTCTCCATGGATCAGCCAGGATTAAAGCTCTATTCAGGCAGCATTAGTTGGACGTCAGAAGCCCAGCTAATTTCACGTGAACATTTTAAATACTTTATTTCTGCCAAAATTAACAATAAATGTCTTTGTGGCTTGTTCTTCCAGCACAAATTCCTACTGTTTATATTAACAACAAATAAAACAGCTGCATGATCATTTTATTCCTACATCCATACATCCTCTTGATTTTATAGACTGTATGTCGGGACACCACTGTTATATTCTTTACATAGTCATCGAAACGTTTTCCAATCACTGTACCGTACAAATTAACTCTGCAAAAATATCCAGATGTGCAGAAAATTATGCTGCTGTGCACATTCAGAGATTTCCAAAAAGAAAAGATTAATCATGAAGTATCGCAATATGTCTTCATAACTTAAAAAAAGAAACAAACAAAGAAAGAAACCAACTGAGCAAATCACTGGTCAGTATTCTGTACGTGTTTATCAGGAGGGTAAGAGGAGCATCACAGCTGTATGCCAATAAAATGCTCCACTGAGTTCCAGAACAGCCAGGTGTTCCAGAGGTCAGACCTTGCGAACTCTGACCTCTGACTCCAGTAACGCACTCACTGACAGGCAGACATGAGCGGCATCAATACACACCGCTATGCAAAAAACCTTCACTCAACACCCACGCAACCACAGTGGAAAGAAATCTATTCAGTTGAAAGACAAGGTCACACACACACACACACACACTTACACACACACGGGTGAAAGAGAAAAAATGGAAAGGAGGAAACTTTGCTGTGGACGTATTTAATAATTCTGTTTGGATGTGTGTGAGTGTAAGAAAGATAAGAGTGGAAGGAGGAGAATTCAACAGATGAGGTAACCCATCACTCTTACACTCATTGACTTGGAAAGACAGAAAAAGCATGTGTGCAGCCAGAAGAGAGCGAGCACGCACACGGGCCAGCCAGAACGGAGAGAACGCGCGCGAGAGAGAGCGTGGGCCAGCCGGAACAGAGAGTGCGCGCGAGGGCCAGCCGGAACGGAGAGCGCGCGCGAGGGCCAGCCGGAACGGAGAGCGCGCGCGAGGGCCAGCCGGAACGGAGAGCGCGCGCGAGGGCCAGCCGGAACGGAGAGCGCGCGCGAGGGCCAGCCGGAACGGAGAGCGCGCGCGCAAGAGGGCCAGCCGGAACAGAGAGCGCGCGCACAAGAGGGCCAGCCGGAACAGAGAGCGCGCGCACACGAGGGCCAGCCGGAACAGAGAGTGTGCGCGCACGAGGGCCAGACAGAAGACAGAGAGCGCGCGCACGAGGGCCAGACAGAACACAGAGAGCGCGCGCACGAGGGCCAGACAGAAGACAGAGAGCGCACGTGCCAGACAGAAGACAGAGAGCGCGCGTGCCAGACAGAAGACAGAGAGCGCGCGTGCCAGACAGAAGACAGAGAGAGCGCGTGCCAGACAGAAGACAGAGAGAGCGCGTGCCAGACAGAAGACAGAGAGAGCGCGTGCCAGACAGAAGACAGAGAGCGCGCGTGCCAGACAGAAGACAGAGAGCGCGCGCGCCAGACAGAAGACAGAGAGCGCACGCGGGCCAGCCAGTACAGAGAGCGAGTGCGCGCACGGGCCAGCCAGAACAGAGAAAGCGCACGCGGGCCAGACAGAAGAGAGAGAGAGCGCGCGGCGGGTCAGACTGAACAAACAGAGAGAGAGAGAGAGAGACAGCGCGTGCGCGAGCAAGACCAACGAGAGAGAGCATGTGCACGCGAGACAGAGGACAGAGAGCGCGTGCACGCGAGACAGAGGACAGAGAGCGCGTGCACGCGAGACAGAGGACAGAGAGCGCGTGCACGCGAGACAGAGGACAGAGAGCGTGTGCACGCGAGACAGAGGACAGAGAGCGCGTGCACGCGAGACAGAGGACAGAGAGTGCGTGCGTGTGAGAAAGAGAGCACACACGAGACAGAACGTGCAAGACAGAGCGCATGAGAGAGAGACAGAGGACAGAGCGCGCGCACGCGAAAGACAGAGGACAGAGCGCGCGCACGCGAAAGACAGAGGACAGAGCGCGCGCACGCGAAAGACAGAGGACAGAGCGCGTGCACGCGAAAGACAGAGGACAGAGCGCGCGCACGCGAAAGACAGGGCACACGAGAGAGAGACAGAGGACAGAGCGTGCGAGTGAGACAGAGAGAGTGCACATGCGCACGAGACAGAGGAGAGAGCACATGCGCACGAGACAGAGGAGAGAGGACACGCGTGAGACAGGAGAGAGTGTGCATGCACGCGAGACAGAGGAAGTCAGAGAGAGTGCGTGCGCGTGCATGTGACAGTGTGTGTGTGTGTGTGTGTGTGTGTGTGTGTGTGTGTGACAGAGAGAGACAGAGACAGAGTGTGTGTGTGTGAGAGAGAGATGATGCAACAGCAGAGCAGTTAAAAGAAGAGAATTAAAGAAAACCAATAAAAAGAACAAGGAAATTCAAAAACAGATTTTAAAGAAAGGAAATAGAGAAGGAAACTGGTGTAACCTGAAGGGGGTTAAACCACTGTTACACAAATGGGATCAAATCTCTTTCACGCAGCAACATAGTGATGTCGTTCGTGATCTACCATGGAAACGAATCCTCCTTCTCAACACCTTTATTCCCCAACCCATTGCTCACTCTATCCCATCATCCCCCACTCACTCGTCTAGCTCCTCGATTTCCTCAGTCTTGCTGCTGTCGGCGTACAGGTATTTGCTCATGTCCACCGGGCGAGGGACCTTCCTGATGCTGCCTTTTGGGGAAATGTTCTCCGATTCGAAATCATCAAAGGGGTTCTTATACTTAGACTGTTCTGGGTCTGGCTCTTCGAATGGGTTCGGGGGATGAGAGGTGTCTTCGTGTTTTAGGGTGGACTCCATGGGGTGTGCTGGGCCTGATTCTACATGGACGACACACATGCAACATGGCAGAAAAAAAACGGTGATGGTGGTTACATTTCGATCACTTAACCACATAACTCAGCTGTGAGTGACTGCTGATTTGACAAAACTGAGCATCAAAATACAATTTGGAATTAAAAATTTTTTTTTTAATCAAATATGATAAAACAAATCATATCTGATAACAAGAAATAAATGATTATTCTTTTTTAAATGCATATTTTATTTAAGGACCATACAAGATGGGTTAAAGGTCATACCCTCCTCCTCAGCATCATAGAATGGGTTGAGATCCACAGAGTCCTCAGTCTCCTCGAAGGGGTTGGAGCAGGTGAGGATTGTCTCCTGAGCATTGTCCTCCAGGAAGTTCAGCTTACTGATCAATTCTGAGCAAAACAATCAGGTGTGAGAAGAACCAGACGATCCACACTCACGTGAACACGTACATCATGACGACTCAGGAGAATTGGAATTAAAATATAATGAATATGTCAGATGTTTAGATATTAATATGGAAAATAAAAGCATATAATACACAAGTATAACAAACAGAATAGATGCAGAAAAAAATAAGAACTGCGTTTTGGAGTGAACCTCAGTTTATACACGCACACGAACATTTATAACAACACGAGGAAACCAGAAAGACTTTAACCAAAAACTTGTGTAACCCTTCCATTACAGGGCGGGGTCAGTACCAAGAAATCATCATGGCAGGTCAATGGGGGAAGTCTGGTTCACTACAAACTGCAGAGAAATAAAAACAAAACCCAAAAATCAACTACAAAAATAAATGGTGACATTTATGGAAAATGGAACTAAACCAAATATCACGTCACATGTTTTTGAACGGCATCAAACACAAACACCACAATACAAGGGGGAGAGAGAAAGAGAGGAACAGAGGGAAAGGGCAGGGAGAAAAATGTGTGTGTGTGTGGGGGGGGGGGGGGGGTGGGGTTAGGTGATAGGAGAAAATGAACCATGAAGTTACAGCTGAAAGCTTAGGACCTGAAGGAGAACAGGCTGCTTTGAGGATGTGCTTTGGATCTTCATCTGCGTCTTCATCTAAACTGCTGAGGGCATTTAACTGCCTGACTATTTCTGCAAAAAGAGCCACCAGGTCACAAGAAAACATCAATATACACTCTCAGGCCGTCAGCCTCATGTGTGCTCTCAATCGCACACCCTCATGTGCCCCCCCACAATCTCTCACTCTTACACACACACACACACACACACACACACACAGTCCTGCACCTTCATAGTTTTCCAAGATATCAGCACATGAGGATGCAGTAGCATTCACTTTCTCCATTGGATGCATGTTTGGGGATTTTTTTAAATAACGCTTTTATATGATGGTGGCTTCCGCATATAGTCTGCAGGAGCTAAAGGACATTGGTCTTTGAAGAAAACAATAATTACTATCAGCTTTCAAAGACACAACAACATACCAAAAGGATATTCCCAGGCCAGAAGGGGCCCTGTGGATCTACCGCCCAACAAAGAGACAGAGGCCACGCGGCCATGGATGCAGTTTGGGCGCACAGGCTCGGCTACATAAGGCTCCATGCATGTCGTCGCTCACAACCATCTGCATGACCAACGTGAGATCCATTGAGTCCCAAATGGACGCACCGGAGCTATTCACCTCTTAAAATCCATTTGTTTGGAGCTGCTGCTTAATGGTCATCACAGAAAGCTGGCTATATCCACCAATCCCAGAAGCTAGAATCCCATGAGCAGGCTGTATTAAGTACTATGTAGACCGGAGAGCAGGGTCCAGTAAAAGTAGGAGCAGGCTGAGGGTTTACGCACACAATGAATGGTGCAACAACAGCTATATCCTTTTCCAACATTGCGTTCCGGACCTGAATGCTCTTATAGTGCTACGTAGACCTTTCATTTACCCTGGGAGGTGATCACTGTCACTGTTCACAGGGTTTCATAGGAATTAAAGCTCACCTGCACATCATGGAACAGGGAAGTGATGTCACCACCCACCCTAACACTGATGATTTTTCCTCTAAACCCACAATAATTTTACTTTAATCGACACAAAGCTTTGGATTCGCACACGCGCACACGCACACACGCACCTGCATTCAACCAAAATGTCAAGAAAAAGCCCAGCAGAGGGTTAAAACAAAGGGAAACCGAACTCTGGGACACATCCTTGAGAAATATAATAAAACCAATAAGAGCTGAGCCAGAATAGTCAGTTCAATCCAGCAGGAGAATAGGAAACGTCTGATGGAGGGCAGCGATAGACTGAGCTCTCTGAAACCACATTCAATTTTCAGTTATAACCCAGAGGATTGGACCAAAATGTCTCGACGTCACCACCATGTTATTTCTGATTCTTTTACAGGGCTGCCAACCCAGAAAAGGACCATTTTGTGGTCGATTAAAAAAAAAAAAAAAAAAAGGTATTTTGAGCTGAGAATTAGTATTTGTGATAGACAAAATTAATACTCAAATTAAGATTCCACAAAATTCCATATATGGACATACAGGTTATTAAATTTTACTGCATTATGATTTAATAATGAAACAACAGCATATTTGAGAAAACCGTTTCATTTGACAGAATTCACACACACACACACACACACACACACACAGAACATAACATCGGATAATTATTATAATATAGCGCATATTTATTATTATATTATGCATGATCCTGAATGATATTTGATATCTTCTTCTTTTCCTTTTGGCTGTTCCCTTCAGGGGTCGTCACAGCAAATCGTCTGCCTCCGCCTAACCTTATCCTCTGCATCTTCTACTCTTACTCCAATGACCTTCATGTCCTCCATCATCACATCCATAAATCTTCTTTGGTCTTCCTCTAGGCCTTCAGACTGGTAGTTCCAACCTCCGAATCCTACTACCAATATACTCACTATCCCTCCTCTGTACATGTCCAAACCATCTCAATCTAGCCTCTCTGACTTTGTCTCTAAAACATCTTACATGTGCTCATTCCTGATCCTATCCATCCGCGTTACTGCCAAAGAGAACCTCAACATTTTCATCTCTGCTACCTCCAGCTCTGCATCCAGTCTTTTCCCCAGGGCCACTGTTTCTAAACCATACAATATCACTGGCTTCAACACCGTCTTGTACACTTTTCCTTTCATTCTTGCCGATACCTTCCTATCACAAATCACACCGGACACTTTTCTCCAACCATTCCAGCCTGCCTGCACACGCTTCTTCACCTCTTTTCCACACTCCATTGCTCTGGATAGTTGAGCCTAAGTACTTAAAATCCCCCACCTTCCTTATCTCTGCTCCTTGTAACCTCACCGTTCCTGTTGGGTCCTTGGTATTCCTACACATGTATTCTGTCTTACTGAGACTAACCTTCATGGGCATACCTTTCCAGGGCATACCTCCACCTCTCTAGATTTTCCTGAACTTGTTCTCTACTCTCACTGCAGATCACAATGTCATCTGCAAACATCATAGTCCATGGGGAATCTTGTCTAACCTCATCTGTCAGCCTGTCCATCACCATAGCAAACAAGAAGTGGCTGAGAGCTGACCCTTGATGCAGTCCCACCTCCACCTTGAACTCTTCCGTCACACCGACAGCACACCTCACCACCGTCTTACATCTCTCATAAATGTCCTGCACCACTCTAACATACTTCTCTGCCACTCCAGACTTCCTCATGCAATACCACAGTTCCTCTCTCGGCACCCTGTCATATGCTTTCTCCAGATCCACAAAGGCACAATGCAGCTCCTTCTGACCTTCTCTGTACTTCTCTATTAACATCCTCAATGCAAACAGTGCATCTGTGGTCCTCTTTCTTGTGATGAAGCCAAAGTGTTGTTCACAAATGCTGATCTCTGCCCTTAGTCTAGCTTCGACTGTTCTTTCCCATAACTTCATCGTATGGCTCATCAACTTTATCCCTCTGTAGTTGCCACAACTCTGCACGTCTCCTTTGTTCTTAAAAATGGGCACCATCATACTTCTCCTCCATTCCTCCGGCATCTGCTCACTCTCTAGGACCTTGTTGAATGTTCTTGTCAGAAAATCTACTGCTACCTCTCCTAGACACTTCCATACCGTCATGTCCGTACATCATCAAGACCAATTGCCTTTCCACTCCTCATCCTCTTCAATGCCCTCTTCACTTCACCCTGACTAATCTTTGCTACTTCCTGGTCCTGAGCAGTCACCTCTTCTACTCTTTTTTTCTCTCTCTCTCATTTTCCTCATTCAGCAGCTCTTCAAAGTAATCTTTCCATCTTCCCAGCACACTTCTGTCATCACTCAATACATTTCCCACTCTGCCCTTAATCACTCTAACTTGCGGCACGTCCTTCCCATCTCTGTTTCTCTGCTGTGCCAACTTGTATAAATAATTTTCTCCTTCCTTACCGTCCAACCTATCATACAAGTCATCATACGCCTTACGCTGTGTCTCCCTGTACTCCCGTTTACTCTCTTCAATCCTCTCAATGTCCCACTTCTTCTTAGCTACCCTCTTCCTTTCTACTCACTCTTGCACTTCCTCATTCCACAACCAAGTCTCCTTATCTACTTTCCTTCCAGATGACACACCAAGTACTCTCCTACCTGTTTCCCTGATCACGTTCGCTGTAGTTGTCCAGTCATCTGGAAGTACTTCCTGACCACTCAAAGCCTGTTTCAACTCCTCCTTGAACACAACAGGACACTTTTTTTCAGCTTCCACCACTGTCTTCTGCTCTGCTTTTACCTTCCTCACCATCAGTGTCATCCTGCACACCACCATCCTATGCTGTTTGGCAACACTCTCACCCGCTACTACTTTGCAGTCACTGACTTCCTTCAATTTACATCGCCTACACAAGATGTAGTCTACCTGTGTGCTCCTACCTCCACTTTTATAAGTTACCCCATGCTCCTGTCTCTTCTGGAAGAAAGTATTTACCACAGCCATTTCCATCGTTTTTGCAAAATCTACCAACATCTGTCCTTCTGCTTTCCTGTCCCGGATACCAAATCTGCCCATCACTTCTTCGTCCCCTCTGTTTCCTGCACCAACATGTCCATTGAAGTCTGCACCAATGACCACTCTTTCACCTCTGGGGGTACTCTGCATCACTTCATCTAAATCACTCCAGAATCTCTCCTTCTCTTCTAGCTCACATCCTGTCTATGGGTCATAAGCACTAACAACATTGACCATCACGCCTTCAATTTCTTACTTGAGACTCATCACTCTGTCTGACATTCTTTTCACTTCTAGAACATTCCTGACAAACTCCTCCTTCAAGATGACTCCTACTCCATTTCTCTTCCCATCCACACCATGAAAAAACAGCTTAAACCCTGCTCCTAAGCTTCTAGCCTTGCTACCTTTCCACCTGGTCTCCTGAACACACAGTATGTCCACCTTCCTCCTCTGCATCATGTCAGCCAGCTCTCTACCTTTTCCTGTCAAGTTCCAACATTCAAAGTCCCTACTCTCAGTCCTAGACTCGCGCCTTTCCTCTTCTCTCTCTGCCTACGGACACGCCTCCTGCCTCTCCTTCTTCGACGTCTTCGACCAACAGTAGTCCAATTTCCACCAGCACCCTGTTGGTTAACAGCACTGATGGCGGTCGTTCTTAACCCGGGCCTCGACCGATCCGGTATGAACTTTTATGTTGACGCTCATATTTTATTTGGCATTTGTTTTACGCCGGATGCCCTTCCTGATGCAACCCTCTGCATTTATCCTTGCTTGGGACCGACGTGAGGGAGAGACACTGGCATGTGCCCCTCCCTCACGGCTGCATTTCTCACGGCTGCATTAAAACACATGCATTACACAGGTAAAAGCTCCACCCACCCCTCCCTCACCTGTGATTTTAGCGGCCTTCTCTTCCTGATTGACGCGGTTCTCCTCATCCTCCTCATTCTCCTCCTCAAAGTCATCCAGGTTGCCGATGTCAGCCTGCTTCATGCTCATCAGACTCGCCAGACTCTGCATGTCTTCATCTCTAAAAGAGAAAAGATGAAAATGAGCTAGTGACACACACAGTTCATAATTTTAATTTTCACAGATTTAACATAAATATTGCAATTCATCATTATCCATCAATATACAGAACTCGGAGGAGAGCGGGCAGGGGGAGATTACATTTACAGCATTTGGCAGATGCTCTTATCCAGAGAGACTTACAATTATTTTTATACAACTGAGCAACTGAGGGTTATGGGCCCTGCTCAAGGGCCCAAAAGTGCTGACAGCGGCGATTTAACCGCTGACCTACGGATCAGTAACCCATCGCCTTAACCAGTTATCCAACACTGCTCCTGAGGTGATAGACATATAGGCAGTGAGAGAGAGCAAGAGTGAGACAAGCAGTCAGAGCAAGAGACAGATCGAGTGATACAGTGAAAGAGAGAAAGGCAGCGCCATGTGCTGTTTCTCTTCCTCATGAGAGCAGCTCTGTGAACATACAATTGTCCAAATTCGCATCTCTGCTCGTGCATGGCATCATGGGATCGCGACTACCATACAAGCTACCAATATGGCGGAAATAAACCTTGATGTGGATGAGAACTGCACTATCCACATGTTCAAGTTATGGAAAGTTCCCGACCTTTGTGCGTATTGTATATGTAGGGGTCTTCCCGGTTGTTCCCGCAAGCGTGAAGATGAACTAGTTGCGCTTGCATTTGCAGCGACGTTACAAAAGCTATCTATAGTTTTGTCAAAGGTCGAGGAATCTAAACAAATCCAACGTGACCATGCCAGCTTGTTGACATTTGAAGTGGATGAGGAAAGCGTTACAATTCCCGACCCCTCGGGACCTGAAGACGGCTGGGAGACAGAAAATGACGCTTTCTCAAAGTGGCCCCCGAGTATGTACCCTGACATAGCCGATTTTTTGTCAATGAAGGACCAGGCACACCTACTAGCGTGACTTTGTAATGACTACATAGAAGGTAAATACAAGTTTGATAGCTGTCACCGAGTGATCTGACAGCTCTTGTTTGTCTATTTTACAAATTAACCTAACAGTAATTTTCAAGATCTAAGTCTATGATATTTTATGATTATGGCATCGCCGATTTTTATGGTAATTTAACATGTAAATAAAAGGTAATATAGTCTATAGGGTCTATGAATTCGAATAAAGAACAGTTTAATTATAAACTTACTGCTTTAATTCAACATTTGCGTCCCTCCGGATCCTTCAGCTTGGTAGGGAAGGTGAATAATGTGAATGGCGGCGAACATGTACACGCGTCAGTCCCAAATTTGCAGGCATGCATACTGCAAATTTCCTTTTTCCAACACTCGAGATGATACATGCCGTTCCCACAGTTCACTACGGCACAATGCGCACCTGGCATATCGATAATTTAAGGCTTAAGGCAGGCTTTAAGTGGCAGTTGTTAGGATGTGTTTACATACAAAAGCAAGTGGCTACAAGAAAGTTTGGTAGCAGTGACCCTTGGACCAGATGTTGGGTCACGTTCCCCGCACATGCGCAGTCGTAATGCAAATCTGGTGTATTCTTTCTGGAGTTTCTACATCCAGAGATAAAAAATACAGGATTAACACCAACACTCCCTCACCGACTCTCCACCTCCGACCGTCCCTATCACAACCCTCCGTATCCTCTCTGCCACCACCCCTCCACGCCACCGACCCTCCGCCTTCAACCGTCCCCACCACCGACCCTCCGCCACCGACCCTCTGCCTCCTCTCCGCCACCGACCCTCCGCCTCCTCTCCGCCAACGACCCTCCGCCTCCTCTCCGCCTCAGACCCTCCACCTCCTCTCTGCCATAGCCCCTCCAAGTCACTGACCCTCCCCGTCACCGACCCTCTGCCTCCTCGCCGCCACCAACCCTCCCCGTCACTGACCCTCCACCACCGAAGCCCTCCACGCTAACGACCGCCTCCACCTCCTCTGCACCACCGACCCTGCCCACCGAACCCCCGCCTCCTCTCCGCCACCAACCCTCCCTTCCGTATCTTCTTATTCCTGACCCTTCATTCTCGTGCCTTCTTTCTCCATCACCCTTTCATGAATGCGCTCCAACCTTTCTTTTGCTTGTGCCGGAGCTTATTTGAACGTATTTAATAGAGTTTATTTGTGTACCAGTGACATCATTCCGTGGGGTTAAAAGGGGTTATGTGCACAAAAAAAATGTGCGTGGGCTGATAACACAAAAGGCCCATGCACCTTATATGCCCCTCACACTTGCTTTATTTGGCTGGGGGGGGTTTGTGAAAATATACTGATGAAAAAAAGGAGTGTATTCTGCTCAGGTGAAAGAGATTTAACACTTTCGGAGCCAGTGACTGGAAATCCATGTGCTGTTTGTCAGAATTGCTGCAAAGTGAAAGTCGAAAAGAGATCGAGACCCATAGAATGCCAGCCTCTCAAATATGCTTTTGCTTTCTGAACCACACTCGAGGATGGAGAGAACGCAGAGGGCCTCTGTTGCATTCTATTCTTTTCTTTTCTCAGCGCGTCACAGGTTCCATCTGACCCACGCAGGCACGAATATGCAGTAGCGTGAGGAGGAGCCAGCGCTCTTTTGGCCACATTGCTCATGTAAAGATTAACACTGTTTACACTTCTACAACACTGAGTGCAGGTCTGAGCTGCAGCTTTTTAATTACTGAATAGAGCTTCCTCATTCTGGGATTAATACAAAAACAAGTCTAAAGTTCAAATTAAAGTGAAAAATAAATAAAATTAAAAACTCCTCTAGTGAGACACATTCACACAGCAGGAAAAGCAAAATTCAGAACACATTAAACTTTGGGGTTGATGAGATAGGAACAGGTCTCTGAAACTATGCTAAGGGCTGGGGGGGACATTAAGGAGCAATAGATGAATAATGGACGTGGAATTCTGGGAATATGAAGAATGAACACACGTTAGTGAGTGGGACCCTGTTGCGGGGTGACCGAGTGAAAAAGAATGAGAAACAACGTATGAGAGGGTAAAAAATGAGGAAAGCAACATAAAGATGGAGTTCAAGATAACAGGAGGAAATAGATGGAAAACAGACTATGATGAAACTTGTCTTCTAAAGCTTCTGTAAATAAAAGGTTTTCAGTCAGGTTCGAGACTCCACCGGAAACACTGAATTCTGATTGGATATTGAATTGCAGGAAGGAGTGTACATGACATGGAAAAGAAACCACACCGGACGACATGACAGTTCAGCTTCCGTATCCCATGATGCAGTGATTTCATGTCCAATTCCAGCTCTGAGACATACATCTTCACACATTTCCCAATGGAGAAACTTTGGCTGTGTGCATTCAGTCATTTACTTTTATCAGAACCACAGCCAAGCGGATTGTGAACTAGCGTGCTAATGCTAACAATACACCGTTGCTCTGTGAGCAGCACGCTTGCTCACCATGCTAAATTAAATTTATACAGCACATGGTACATTATTAAGGTCACTAGCTAGTATTCGTACTTCCTTTATGATGGCAGTGAATTCGGTTCTCTGATTCGTCTAGAGCGACAAAAATGAGTTTGTACACTACATGGACTTCGTGCTGCTTCATACGATACTGTATGCTAGGGCACAGTAAAGGTAGCGCACAGTACACATTGTACATCCCACCAGTAGCGTGTCAGACAGCACAAGAGTGTCAACATGGTTGAAATAAAGGACATCTTACAGTAAAGGGAGTGAAAGTGGGGAAAGAAGAGTTTAAGTGGTGTGGAGCTCTCAAGAAGGTCTGAAGTGGTGAAACTGGACTCACGTGGCTTTGCCCTCCCGCAGAAAGATGCAGGAGAGAGAGAACTGCAGTGTGGCCGCCACCACCTTCTTGGAGAGAGGCTTGAACTTGAGTTTGACATCCGTCTGTGTGGGCATGGGGCTCGCGTACTGTTTCATATTGATGTTGCTGGTGGCCAGGGCTTTTCTCCGACCTGACAAAGACTCCTGTGTGTGTGTGTGTGTGTGTGTGTGTGTGAGAGAGAGAGAGAGAGAATAAATAAAAACAAACATGTTCTAATTTAACATGTAACAAGCAACATTCAGTCAAAAAAAAAAGTGAAGCATAGACAACTGCGAACTTCATCATACCAAAACTGCAACCGTATATCTAACGTGACCTAGCAGCTAACTAGCTGCTAACATTAGCACTGTTTAGGTTCCACTGATATTAAATTAATTTATTTGTTTTTTTATACATCAGACATTAAAAGAAGACACCTGCATAAATCACATGATCAAGTTTGGGAACAGAGTCCTGTAGTGTTGTCATCATGTCATGGCAGCAAAATTCTCTGCTCTAAATCAAAGGAAGATGGCATCAGTGGCGTAACAATATCTTTAAGAACATTACAGTAATGTTGCACGTGAATTCTCCATGAGGTTGTTCGTATCGGATTTCCTTTTTAACTGACTGTGCACCAGGATTCATGAAACATGATCCTTTATTTTGTGTCACTTAATCCTAATTAGGGTCACAATTAGGGAGGCTTGGTGCCCCTCTCAGCGGACTCTGTGTGAGGGCAGAATACACCCTGGACAGCTCGGCAGGCCATCGCAAGGCAGAAACACACTGACAGCTATGCAGCTCCTCTTTATGAAAGTCAGCAATGGTTCTTTTACGTGAACCTCCACCACAGACAGTGAGCTGGCCTTTGATAACCCAGTTAGTGCGTGGGGGGTGGTGGTGGTGGTGAGGGAACTCGCAGGTGGGGGTGGGGTGGGGGGTTGTTGTGAACCACTAACTTTGGGATCCAGCACCTTACCACTGACCCACCACTGCCCTTTCTGTGACTAAGTATATCAGATGTTTTGTCAATATCTTGTGAGAAACAGGCAGAACTGTTGATATGATCAGGAGGTGAGGCGACACCGCAACGATACTCAAGGGGTTGATATAAAACAGAATTTTCATGTCATAGCAACATGTCACAGTTTACAACTTTAAACACCGTAATCAATGACACAGGAACCCAAAAATGGAGAAAAATAAAAACTGCTGTTCTCCTAAATCATCCCAAACACTTTCACACTACAGTCCAATACACAAGATAAATCGCTCCACCTATTCTGTACAGTAATATAACCTCACCTGATATCACACCAATTTACACGAGCACCTTTACAGGGTGCCAGATACACTTTCACTGCTGAATTACAGTAGCATTTCCCACAATCCTGTTCTGTACAGACAGCAAGAGACTTCATCAGTTATAATTAAATCCAGTAAATAATCTTCAGACCACAGGAGAGCATTTATATATTCCACACTGCAGAGCTACCACGGGTGTTATGCGTCTCAGCTCAGCAGTCAATGGCGCCCCCTGTAGCTCAGACAGCATGAACACATGGAATAGTCAGATGAAGGAAATATTGTACATCCCTAAGGTCAAAGGTCACATTTCAATATTTAGATACAGAAAATATCAAACCATACAACAATATATTTTCTATTTTTCTCAATTAATGCTTGAACAGGTTTGTGCTGAAATGACCCCCTACCCCCACACAAAATTTGATTGTTGATAAAGTAAATCCAGTAAAAACTCAGGAATCCCTGAACTGGACTCATTACATCGCCCAGTATAAGCCACACAACAGCAGTACCTACTGATCTGAACATGTGATGAGAGGAGGGCAAATTAAACCAGAGGGACAGATTTGGGCTTGAGGTGCTAGGGAGACAGAATTCATTCATTCAGCTGGTGTAACATCACATACTCCGGTACCGCAGCGGTGCAGGCATGCATATGTGCCATTCTCTCTCTGTATGTGTTTATATTGTCCTCCTGAACATTGCATATCTTTCTCTCTCTCTCTGGGTCTCGCCCTCGTGTGGTGTGGAATCCGGTCTGCTTGCTCGCTTCGGTCTGCCTCGACAAAACCAAAATATCAATTCTTGTTTCAAGAAGCTTACTCAAGACTAAACTTAACTCCTTTGACCACCAAAGCATTTCTCATTCAGTGACCATTCAAACATGCCCCACCCACTTTTCTGATAAGTCCCTTCTCTCTGCAGGATTAGAACTGCCTCTTGCACCTGATATTGTCCAACAGTTTATGTTCTCATCCCTTTTCGTGATCTGAACCTAAATCAGGATCAGTTCATCTCAGATACAGCATGTGATCGTATGTAAAGCTGTCAATGTGACCTGTACCATTTGCATCATTTCTGTTTCTGCTACTTGGCACAAACAGGAGTACAATAAAGACATTTACTATGTTGTGCTGCATTACTTCACAGCTGATGGCGGATTATTTTCATGGAACCGTACACCATGTTCTGTTTTATTCCTTTACAAAATGGCTGCACAACTTCTCTGGAGACTTACAGATACTGCTATATTCAAACACAAGGCTTAAAAATGGCTCATGCTAATCGCCAATGTGTTTATTATTTCATTTAAACGTATTTACCATATTTCCACCAATCACTGACCAGCTCCCTCACTTAGGCATAAATGGCTTTTTCTTGATTGTTAGTTGGAGATGAGGGTGCGGTCCCGAGCCTGCTCCTCCATTAGAAATGTACATCCCACTCACACAGATCAGTGTGAGCACAAATACATATTCCAAACCCTGTGTGTGAGCATTAAGAGCCGATGGAGAGAACCTGAGATAGGAATCTTGCCAGAGGCTGTGCGTGTCAGAGAGCGAGATGTATGTATAGATATGCATCTCTCAGATAGGTGGTTGTGTGTGCAGTTGTATTCCCATAGGTAATGTGATGGGTCTTATCGACGCTGTCGTGTTGAGAGTGAGATTCAGTAAACACATTGCCCCCCCCCTCTCCTACACACAGTCATGCCTTGCGAAGATAAACTCCCAGTGCATCTCCGACACTACAGCTGTATTTCCCCTAAAAACAGGTCATGTGACCACAGAAGTGAAGAACGTTGCACAACCCTGTTGAGTTGTGAGGCAAAAATGGAGTAAAACCTGACACCCTGCTCTAGCCAAAGAAATAAAAGGCAGGAAATACCCAAGATAGTCATTACCAGGAAATGGCCAGGCCAGACACGTCCCTCCTATACTTTTCTTCTCCCAAACTACGCTGTGGCATGAAACCAACAGCAAAACACCTGGGCATCTTTCCACCATTTCCACCTCAACCACCCTCACACAGAAGCACACAAAAATCATCCCAATATCCAATCCCACCAGGCCTGACACCAGATAACAGACACAGGAGACCGTTTCTAAAAATGTCAACAGGTGGGGGGTGTACACAACATATTCGCTCGTCGATGGCTCTTAACATTTGAACGCCCCTGAATCACTATAGAATATCACGCCATCCTTGACTAAAACGCCTTCCCATCTTATCAAGAAGATTAGCATGGCTGCATTATACCATGCTAATAGCACATGTAGATACTTCGCGAATGAATTTTCCAAAAGCATCAAACACTTAAGTAGGATTTAGCACCCACTTTCTGAAAGAAATACTTAATATGCAAATACCCACTGAAGGACTGGGTTTTAACTAGATTTGACGAACGCAAACAATAAAATGTGCCTTTTCCCCGGCCACCGGTGTCAATCAGGAGGAGAGATTATGAGCCGCGCTTCTGACAATGTGTAAAATGGAAAAGGACAATGAGGCATTTTTAATTTATCACAGGGATATGACTATCAATGCGCTCGCATTGTGTCTTCTGAATTGCTAAACACCTTGCGGAGAGGGGAGACGGAGCTTGCCAGGTCAGCTGAACGATGCCTCCTACTGCCACATTAAATGTACTTCAACCTGAGCACCAGCACACTTCAGAGCATTTAACTGTGTGTGTGTGTGTGTGTGTGTGTCTGTGTGTGTGTGTATATATATATATATATATATATATATATATAGATAGATAGTAGGCTCTCGATATTCGCGAGGGTTCGGTTCCGGCCCCACCTGCGAATGAAGATAATCCACGAGTTCTGCACCGGGAAGTAAAACCCCATGTATCATATTACATGTGCGAATGATCAACCGGAAGTAAAATACTATGTATCGATTACATGTGTTAAAATATGCTTCTTAAACACATTCTATAACAGTCTTACTCATTTCAGTAT
>CM045732.1:72363495-72378495 GCA_024760905.1 Plotosus lineatus
CAAGAGAGATTTTGGCACATCAGGTAAAGCCAGCCCAGCTGTCCTGGTATTGATCCACAGCTGGTGCCAGCATGGGAGGTGAGGGTCAGAACTGTGGGCGCTCCAACCACACACACAAACCAAATGATGAGTCGGGATAGAGGAAAGGACCGGACCGCGTGCTTTCACCTCATGAGCTCATTAGACAGGCACCAGAAAGGAAAGAAACACCTCCCTCCTTCCTCCAACCATCACAAAACCTACTCCGTCAGACCCCAACCGTCAGTGTACTGCACAGTTAAAAAGAGCAAAAATAAACACATTCATGATGCTTTCAGGAAGTCAATTAGAAGAGGGTGAGTTCCTCTGGTTTCATCTGAAGTCCTGATAAGCACCACAACAAGAAGTATTTGTGAGTCCATTTCAACCCTTCTCTCTGAGACATTGGGGCCTCTTTTCAACTATCTGAATGTAGGATTCGTCGTCATCATGGACCTTTTCTGTCGGGTTTTCTGGAAGTTAGATCAGAGTCTCTGAAATTCAGCCCTTGTCTCCCTCTTTATAAATTATTGCACGTATTAAAGAAAGCGATCGTAATTTAAATTTATTTAGTTTAAATGAATAAAACTTTAAATTTCCATTTCCTTCCCCTTCTGTACAATTTGCTTGTCCGTCACTCATCACAGTGGTGCAGAATAGTGCCTGTTAGTCATCCTGAGCTGCATCACCAGGTGTTCGCACTTTGCTCCAACATCTCATTTTCTTTTTAATCTTCGCAAAATTTGCTTTCCAGGTTCCTAACCAATGTTCACCTTCAATATCCTCTTGAGTAGAACAAAGATCACAAACATCTTGTGCCACTCAAACCCGTTTACACTGGAGTGACATGTCCACGATCTCCATGATTATGGGCACACATAGGGCACAATTTGGGTGCAGAAAGGAGGCAGGGGGCATTCAAGAGATGAAACTTGAAGGAATCATGTTGCCAAGTTCATCAAGATCCCCACAATGACACAGCAAGGCGTGTCCCATTCTGTTCAGCTCTACCACACTTCCCACATTCATTCACAATTAGAGTCAAATCGTAATACATTGTGGAAAAAGTTTTGACAGCCTGATCACCATGAATCCATGAGGTTCCCTCTAGATTATCACAAATCAATCCCATGACCCCCACGATTCTATCGAGGACATGGTGCCCCAGTTTAAACCCAGAGTTACATCACACCCGTTCACATAAAAAATACACTTGGTGGCTGTTTTATTTAAATTTAACAATTTTAAATTGATAAATCGCTCGATGTTTAATGACCGAGAAACACACTGATTTTGAAAGAGGAGCAATAGTGAACTGAACACATGAGCTGCTTCAGACTTCCACCAGATGTTTGAGTTCAGTCTGAGCTTTTTGTTTATTTTTCTGTTCGAGTTTATCTCACTAAACTTTATCTTGAAGGTGTCGGGGACAACATTCTACCCTCTCTGTGCTCTGAATATCGCAGCTCCCGCAGCCTCCCTCCTGTATTTAATAGAGATAAAAGGCCACTGAATCAAAAGTGTAAAATGTGCTTTTGGGCCTTAAAGAAAAAAAAAAAAAAAAAAAAAGAAAGAAAAAGCGCTTTTCGTCTTATTCCTCACTACCTAATTACATCAGACGTGCACACGCACTCTCCCTCATCAGTACGGTCAGAGTGCAGTGTCGTCATCTCCTTCTCATCACACGGCTGACCAGAAAAATAAATTACAGCATCCCTAAAACTCCTACCTCTGCCATACCGTCGAGCGCGCGCGCACACACACACACACACACACACACATAAATTGGATTAACAGACAAGTTCATTCCATTTTTAGAGGTGCTACCTCATCATTTTCCACCTCATTCCACACGCACACACACACACCTGAATTCCTCAACACAAACAGCAGTGATTACATCTTTAACACCAACTGAAATCTACAAACAGAAGCCAAAAACAAAACAAATGGTTTCAAGTTATTTGCTGACAGTGTGACAAGGGGGGGGGGGGGGGGGGGAAATTATTGACGAGAGTGTGAGGTTTACGAAGCGTACTTGCTACCGTCACTCTGTATGCAAGTACATTAAACATCAACATAGTCTCCGAGTTAAAGCCTCTATCTCAGAGCACTGGAATCCCAGTCATTTATTCCCCTATAGAAATTAAATGCTGTCGTGTGTCCTCAGCTGGGTCCTTTATTTTAAATCAAGCCGCAGCATTTAATTTCTACATAATTAAATAATAATTTAATTCTATAACCTTTGTTATACTCAGATACTGACGCCCTTCCTCCCCATTTTCTGTCCTTTCTTTATTTCCCATGTCAAAAAAAGAAAATTGTTTTATTCACAGTCTCACAAGGACATTGTCCCACATGTGTGTGTTTGTCTCGCACTCTCTCTGTGTGTCCAGGTCTCAGTAGGAGACCTCAGAGCAACAGGGTTTAAGAACATTCTAGAAGGCGCCAGAAAAGCGGATTAGCACACGCTCCCAGGTGACGCGGTGACACGCATGGGCCTGCATTCATGTTTATTTCAGCTCCAGTGTCACACTGAGCAAAGTCAATGCAAAAGATTGTGTTTGTTTACGCAGCGTACATGTGGGGGTCATCTACCAGCAAGAGTGGGCAAAGCTGGAGGGTCCTGGGACACAAGCAAAGAGAACGAGTGAAGGACAAGGGTCACATATACACAATTCATATCATCTCATAATACATCAAGAATCCACACCTTCATGCACACCCTCTTCATTTCTGCTGTTCAGAATTGGAATATGGGCGACACAGTGGTGCAGAAGTTCACACATCGATCTCACAACAAGGTTCGAGTTCCCCACATGGGGATGTTTCTGTATGGAGTTTGCAGGTTCTCCCTATGCTTGCATGGGTTTCTTCCGGGGTCCCCAGTTTCCTTCCACTGTCCAACGACATGTATTTTAGGCTAATTATCTGTGACAAATTGCCCGTGTGTGAGTGGTTGTACATGTTGCTCTGCGATGGTCTGGTGATCTGTTGAGGGTGCTTGCCAGTCTGTGTGGACGATCTGTGTAAGGAGTATGGGGAAGAATGCATCGACCATCTGTACAATTCTCAAACAGTAAGAGGCTTTTGCCTGACGGGAGTGTGGAGAGCGACGGGAGGTGCGACCAAGCAGCAGAAGGCAAGTGATCAAAATTAGTGAAGTGAAATAAAACAGTTTAAAAAAATAAATCCAAAAATTAGATAAACAAATAAATAAATACAGAAGTAAAAAAAAAAAAAATTAGTAGTGCAAGTTAATGTCAAGTGCTATTTAGCCAAGACGAACTTACTGTATTGTTTATTGACTTACTGTTTATTCTTGTTTTATTATTTATTGTTAATTACAGTATTGTTAACGTACATGTGTTATTATTGTGAAATGTTTGTTACATGTTTATCTTAAATATATTACGTCAAAAATACATGTTTGCGATAGGTTATACGAGTTTGGGAGGGGATTGGAACAGATGAATTGGTTTTATTTTGTTTCCAATGGGAATTTTTGTTTCATCTAATGAACGTTTCCACTTACAAGCTCGCCCTCGGAACGGATTAATTTCGTAAGTCGACGTACCACTGTATTTACCCCCCCACCCAAACATCTACAGACGCACGCACCCCACATCCACCCCCCAACATCTACACAGGGATGCTGGTTCTGAACAGTTAAAATAATCACCACATTAAAATGAACAACTTTGTCACAACTTGCATAAATTTAAAAAAATTAATAAAATAATAATTAAACTGGTGCCTAAGATTTTTCTGACTAGAATTTCCTTCAGTACCTAAATTAGTCTCCCTCCGTCTCCGTCTCCTCTCTCTGCTCAAGGAGCTTTGATGTCAGTCTCACTTTGTGCACTCCCCTTCACCTCTTTCTTTTTTCTTTTGCTTTTTCTCTCTCAGCATGCAAGGACACTCAGCGTGCGTGCATGAGTGTGAGTGCATGTGTGTCAGACATGAAGAGATGCTTGGCATGTCTTTGATCACTCTTATTAGTGAGGTATGCAGAGACAGGAGGAATTAGAAACCCTTTCTTCCTCTTCTTTTCAGTCTCACTTCGTTATTTCCTGATGGTTTTCTCTCTGACTTTCTACCAATGCGACAGCACTTTCCCTTCCGTCCTCTGGTTAGGGCTCTGAGCACTGAGGGCATTTGGCAAGACTGCAACTGCTCTGATTAGTATTTTATCATCCTCTGCCTCCTCTTTTCCCTAAAAAAGGAAAGAACATGACTCTGTAGATGTATCCAACCTGCTAACAAGTACAGGGATCCCTCACTTTCCGGGGTTAATTGGGACCGAGACCCCCCGCAACCACCGAATTCCACGAAGTAGGATCAACCCCCCTAACCCCTGTTCGACTGACGTATACAGATGCTCCCCGACTTGCGTTTGGTTTGGTTCTGGACGGCCGAACGTAAGGTGAAAAAAAAAAAAAAAAAAACGTAAGTTGTTACTGTATGTTCCAGTGACGTATGACGTTCATACTGCACTATACATCCATAAATACCATTACTGTATCTCATAAAACACCCCTAAATTAATTATTATAAACATAACATTGTAAAATAATAAATAGATCAGATAATATCAACATTAATTTCAAATAAATTAAAGTCAAGCAAATTAATTTCAAAGAGATAAATTTTTGTCAAATTAACTTATCAAATGTCAAATACAGCATCAAACATAACCTTTAACATTCTCTATGACGCGATCTTTCTGCTTGTAAATGGTTCCGATGGTCGATGGGTGGCCACTTTACATGAAACTGAGCCAAGTCACTTTACATTAAGCTTAAAACAGCCAATCAACGCTTACAATATGTGAGGTGCTCAACACCGAAAGTAGTTTACTTGCTGTGTTGAGATGAAGTACTTAAAATCCTCCACCTTCTTTATCTCTGCTCCCTGTAATCTCACCGTTCCTCTTGGGTCCTTCTCGTTCACACACGTGTATTCTGTTTTACTGAGGCTAACCTTCATTCCCCTCCTTTCCAGGTCATACCTCCACCTCTCTTGATTTTCCTCCACTTGTTCTCTGCTCTCACTACAGATTAGAATGTCATCTGCAAACATCATAGTCCATGGAGAGTCTTGTCTAACCTCGTCTGTCAGCCTGTCCATCACCATAGCCAACAAGAAGGGGCTCAGATCTTTGATGCATTCCCACCTCCACCTTGAACTCTTCTGCCACACCGACAGCACACCTCACTACTGACTACTATATATATATATATATAAAACTGAACTGGGAAGAAGGAGGGGCACGTTTAGTCTGTCATTTGTAAACAATGGACGCAGCGTCATTACATCAGCGTACTACATAGGTACGTCTAAACTCAAAATTTGCCTTTCTTTCTTGAAAAAAACAAAACAAAAAAACCCTGTAAAATCGTAAAACGGTTGCGCGTAAGTCGAGGAGCGTCTGTACGTACATGTATGTGTATATAATCAATAAATACTTAAATAAATATTTAATGCTATAAATGCTTAATAATTAAGCATAAAAAAAATAATGCATAAGATGTAAATAAAATATAAACATACACATACAGGCAGATGTGCGCGCACATAAAAATGTAATTAGTTTTGATAGGAGGTTTTGGTTTGTTTTAGATTTTTGGTTTTTTTTTTAGATTTTTCCTTAACTTTTTACACCATTGTTCCTTAATTTCCTTATTTTTTAATTTGATGAATATGTATTAAAAAAAATAATAAATTAAAAAAAAAAAAGTGATGCACTGAAGCCACATGAATTGAAGCGTGAAGCAGTGAGGGATCCCTGTACATATGATAAACATCAGCCCCAAAAGATACATTACAGTCCTGCCCTGAACACGGTTACATTATAATGTGGGATGAAAGCGAGGGTGCCACCTCCGGGCCAAAAAGGAAAAATAAATGCTGGAGAGCACACACACCTTCACTGACCTGCAGAGTGTTATGGATACAGAACTGAGCGCACATGCGCACACATTTTCCTATGGAATGAAAAGTGGATGAGAGAACCTTCGCATTGGTCAGACAAAAAAAAAGTTGAACTCTGATGTTTAGAGTTATGAGCTCTTCTTCTTCTTTTCCTTTCGGCTTTTCCAATCAGGGGTCGTCACAGCAAACCATCTGCCTCCATCTCATCCTATCCTCTGTATCTCCTACTCTTACTCCAACTACCTTCATGTCCTCCTTCACCACATCCATAAATCTTCTCTTTGGTCTTCCGCCTGGTAGTTCCAACCTCAGCATTCTACTACCAATATACTCACACACTGTACATGTCCAAACCATCTATATCTAGCCTCTCAGACTTTGTCTCCAAAACCTCTTACATGTGCTGTCCCTCTGATGTACTCATTCCTGATCATATCCATCCTCGTTACTCCCAAAGAGAACCTCAACATTTTCATCTGTGCTGCCTCCAGCTATGCCTCCTGTCTTTCATCAGCACAACTGTTTCTAAACCATACAACATTGCTGGCCTCATCACCGTCTGAGCTCATCCACCCAAAAAATAAGAGTAAACAGGCAGTTGGCGAGCTTAGTTTAATATCTATATACTGTTATTTTTGTCCATACAGTAGGCCCTCGATATTTGCGGGGGTTCAGTTCTGGCTCCTGCTGCGAATGAAGATAATTCACGAGTTGTGTATCCGGAAGTAAAACCCCATGTATCATTCCATGTGCGAATGATCAACCGAAAGTAAAATACTATGTATCTATTACATGCACTAAAATATGCTTCTTAAACACATTCTATAGACAGTCTTACTCATTAATACAGTATTAATATAGTAAAATGTAGTAATGATTAAGAAAAACTTTTCAATTTTTACTTTTATATTCATTTTGATAAAATATAAACATTATACAGCATATACTGTTTTAAAGCACTAGTATTGAAGTCTTTCAATTATTATTTCAGTACAGTACCTAAGTTGATTCTTAGAACGTTTGTGCGTGAGATTTTATGTTCTGTAGTATGTTTAACAAACGATACCAAAAGGATAAACTTTATTACGCTTCATGTCCTTTTATATTGAACTTAGAGTGACGTCTCCAAGATGGTGCTGCCTAGTGGGCGACGTTGCGGAGTTCAGAGTCAAATTGTTTCTTTGTTCGTTTTAATTTGTTTTATTTGTTGTTTTGTTTGTTCGTGTTTTGCACTATGCTCGTATATGACCGGTCGGCCCTACTACAGCTGTGAGATCGGAGTCTTGCGGCAACTAAGCACAAGCTAAGCACGCTATCCTGAGCTAATATGCTATGGTAGCTCAATGCAAGCCGCAGGAAGGCTAACAATATGCCCAGACGGAGTGCCCAGTGTCATGTTTCTTTTGATTTGTTTTATTTGTTGTTTTGTTTGTTCATGTTTTGCACTATGCTCATCTATGACCGGTCAGCCCTACTGTAGCTATGAGATCGGAGTCTTGTGTGTGTGTGTGTGTGTGTGTGTATATATATATATATATATATATATATATATATATATATATATATATATATAAATAAATAAATAAAAGACAGTCGGACCTCTACTTACGAAAACCTCCGAGTACGAGAAACATTTTCCTAAATTTTCATCCTCTTTTTACGAAAAGTGCCAAACGCGCCATTCAAAAATTCAAACAATGCGCGAGTTGCTCTCTCATTGGCTGTCTCCCAACATCCCGCCCCGCTGGCCTCCCATTGGACAGGAGGGAGCTGACCTGTACCCATACTTCCTGTGAAGGAGAGTTGAACAGGACTGTTGGCTTGTTTTGAGATCGATCATTGCAGCATTATATTTCGTTATCCATCATGGACCCCAAGAAAGCGACACAGAAAAGAAGAAGCGGTCTTCGTTATCAATCGAAGTGAAGCAGGAGATAATTTAAAAATTGACGAGAATATTGCAAAACTTGAACAAACAAAACAAAACAAATTAAAACGAACAAAGAAACAATTTGACTCTGAGAACTCCGCGACGTCGCCTACTAGGCATTGCCATCTTGGAGCAGTCACTCCAAGTTCAATGTAAAAGGACATGAAGCATAATAAAATTTATCCTTTTGGTATCATTTGTTAAACATGCGATAGAACATAAAATCTCACGCACAAACATTCTAAGAATTAACTTCGGTAATGAGTTTGAATAATAATTGAAAAAGACTAATACTAGTGCTTTAAAACAGTATATGCTGTATAATGTTTATATTTTATCATTACTAAATCTAAAAGTAAAAATTGAAAAGTTTTTCTTAATCATTACTACATTAATATTGTATCAATGAGTAAGATTGTCTATAGAATGTGTTTAAGAAGCATATTTTAGCACATGTAATAGATACACAGTATTTTACCTCCGGTTGCTCATTCACACATATATGATACATGGGGTTTTACTTCTGGGTACAGAACTCGCGGATTATCTTCATTCGCGGGAAGGGCCGGAACCGAACTCCCGCGAATATCGAGGGCCTACTGTGTATATGTATAGTCATCCCTTGCCACTTTGCGATTTGAGAATCGCGGTCTTGGTACATCGCGGCATTTTAAATAATAAATAAATAAAATAAATAAATATTCATAAAAAAAATTCACGCTGAAACTCACATGTAAGCAAGCGGAAGGCAGGAACCCAAGGCAGGCTGCGTCCATTGTTTACAAACAACAGACTGAAGTGCCCCTCCTCCCCAGTTCAGGCAGGGACCGCCCACTCAACTCAATCTCGCAAGCTGATTGGCTTAGATGCGTGACGCTGTTGCCGCGCACATTCCCATGGGATTTTTTGATCTTCTAGTGTTTGTGAACGTCCTGCTCCGTGGAGAAGAGCTATTTGTCAGAGGTGAGTACAGTACTTAGTATTTATATATGAATATTAATAGATTTCAGTATTTACAGATGCATATAACTAACATTTAATATACACTTCTTGATATTGTATAGATGCGAAAACATATAGAAATGAGACAGGCGTTCCTACTTCGCAGTTTTTCGAATATCACGGCCAGGTCTGGTCTACATTATCCGCGATATTCAAGGAATGACTGTGTGTGTGTGTGTGTGTGTATACACACACACACACACACACACACACATTTTATATATATATATATATATATATATATATATATACACACACACACACACACATATATACACACACATATATACATACACACACGTCCCCTTACGAAGTTAATCCTTTCCAGAGCCTTTTTCGTAACGCGGGAGTTTCGTAAGTAGGGGGCGCATTTTACATGTAAACCGCCGGATTTGTTCCAAGGCTCCCAAGACTACCCCATAAATCCTTTAAAATTATAAAAGTACACCAATTTTGTATGAAATGTGTTAAAACTAAAAGAAATTTATTTATTAAACCATTTAAACATTAACATTTATTAATTAAACCATAATTAAACTTTTTTTATTAACACACACACACACACACAATACAGTACGCATTAAATGTGTATTGTATACACATTAAATGTTTATTGTGGCGCTGTGGGCCATGCCCAAAAGCAGGATTTCAAAACGCATTCCCTGCTTGACAGATCGGCAGTCCAAACTCAACTTTAACTTGATTCCTTGAGGGATCGGAGGTCCAGATGCGCCACATTTATTAAACATTTACTGAATTAAACAACTTAAAAACTAAACTAAAGACGACAGAGTTAAGCCTCCTTCTGTCGCTGTCTCACACACACGCACAGCTGATGGAACAATTCTATTTAAATGTTGAAATGGATGGGATGTTTTATTTAAAGCAGAATTACAATACCTGTTTGAAAGATCAGAAGTCCTCATTCAATATTAACTTGCTTCCTTGCGAGATCGGAGGTCTTCTCCCACGGAGCACTTCGTTTTAATATCGTGCCGAAATAATCGCCTCAGTCCCTGTATTTCCGCTTTAATGTCTCCTCCTGGTTCAATATCGTCCCGATTGTAGAGGGGTTTCAACAAGAACGAAATATAACTCTACATGATCAATCTCAAAACAAGCCAACTCTCCTTCACACGTGTGACAAACATGAAGTTTGTGTAACGTTCAGTTGCGTCATCCCTCCTAGCCGGTGGGAGGCCAGCGGGGCGGGATGTTGGGAGACAGCCAATGAGAGAGCCACTCACGCATCGTGTGAAATTTTCATTGGCGCGTTTGAATTTTGGATGGCACATTACTATGATGTTTGCAGATGACATTGTGATCTGCAGTGAGAGCAGAGAACAAGTGCAGGAAAATCTAGAGAAGTGAAGGTATGCCCTGGAGAGGAGGGGAATGAAGGTTAACCTCAGAAAATCAGAATACATGTGTGTGAATGAGAAGGACCCAGGAGGAACGGTGATGTTACAGGGAGCAGAGATAACGAAGGTGGGGGATTTTAAGTACTTAGGTTCAACAATCCAGAGCAATGGCGAGTGTGGAAAAGAGGTGAAGCGTGTGCAGGCAGGCTGGAATGGTTGGAGAAGAGTGTCAGCAAGAATGAAGGGAAAAGTGTACAAGACGGTGATGAGGCCAGCGATGTTGTATGGTTTAGAAACAGTGGCGCTGAGGAAAAGGCAGGAGGCAGAGCTAGACGTAGCGGAGATGAAAATGTTGAGGTTCTCTCTGGGAGTAACGAGGATGAATAGGATCAGAAATGAGTATATCAGAGGGACAGCCCATGTAAGATGTTTTGGAGACAAAGTCAGAGAGGCTAGATTGAGCTGGTTTGGACATGTACAGAGGAGGGATAGTGAGTATATTGGTAGTAGGATGCTGAGGTTGGAACTACCAGGCAGAAGGCCTCAAGGAAGACTAAAGAAGAGATTTATGGATGTGGTGACGGAAGACATGCAGGTCGTTGGAGTCAGAAAAGAAGATGCAGAGGACAGGGTGAGATGGAGGCGGATGATTTGCTGTGGCGACCCCTGAAGGGAGCAGCCGAAAGGAAAAGAAGATTTGGCGCTTTTCGTAAGAGGAGGTGGTTTTCGTATCCCGGGGACTTTTTTGAAATTTTTTTCGTACATAGGGGGCCGACTGTATATATAAATTGTAAGTGACTCTGAATAACATCATGTGCTATAATATAAATACCATATTTTCCAGAGTACAAGTCGCACTTTTTTTCAATAGTTTGGCTGAGGGTGTGACTTGTACTCAAACAGTAGGCTATATATACACAGTAGGCCCTTGACTATTCGCAGTTCTGCATTCGCGCCTGCGCATATTCGCGGATTGCTGAGCAACTGTCACGTGATTCAAATTCAGCCAATGGCCGTCCTCCTTTCTGCTGATTGGTTGAGATGATTTATACGCCCCTTTTTCCTCAATCGTGCACAAGTTGTCAGTGAGCCTTTTTTTAGGGCGCTACCAGTTAAGCTCTATGATGCCACTCAAACGCTGGCTAAGCGCCAGAAAAAGGTAATGATGTTGGATGTCTCTTCTGAAGAAACAAGACTTTCTCAGAAAGAAACAATAGTTTCCTCTGAAGTGCCTGAAGAGGAATAATCATCTGAACTGTTGTAAAGCACTGTGGCATTAAAGTCTTTTTCAATTATTATTCCAGTACAGTACCCAAGTTAATGTGTAGAATGTTTGTATGCGAGATGTTATGTACTGTGATGTAGCATGATTATCCTTTTTTTTTAATCCAATTTATTACACTTCATGTTTTATGTTCTGTGTTTTTGGGGGACTTGGATTTTGACAGCTGTGTTCTCTAAATCTCCCCCCTCTGGCTGAGGGGCGTGGCTGAGCTGCTTGAGCTAATTGCAGTAGCGCACACCTGAATGCACTCATCTGCTCCCTATAAACAAAAAACCGCACGCTCACCTCTGCACCAGATCACAGTACAATTTTTTTTTTTTTACTTAATTACTACATTAATACTTTATTAATGAGCAAGACTGTCTATAGAAAGTGTTTGAGAAGTATATTTTAGGAATTAAATATGATACATAGGGTTTTTACTATCCGGGTATTATCTTGATTCGCAGGAGGGGCCGGAACTGAACTCCCGCGAATAACGAGGGCCTACTGTATTTCTGTTAGGCGTAATAAACAATTTTGTGTTTGTTATTTTTACATTCACAACCGCAAGAAGGCAACAAGAGGGCAGAAAAGCAAAGATTATTCCTGCAACTAACAAAAAAAGCTAATCGCGGGCTAAAAGCTAGGATGGCCACAGCTAGAGGAACGAGCTTGCACATGGGTGCTTGAGCAACGTGTTGCAGGGAGGGGCTTGTCAACAGTGCAGTTAAGTCTCCACATCCAGGTAGCTGTCAAGGAGATGAATAGAAATTACTTTGCGTGCAGACTTTCATGGTGTTACCGCTTCATGCAACGTAACCCCCCTCTCTTTTCGGAGCGAGGACCACAACGTCACAAAAACTGCCAGCAGATTTCAAAGCCAAGGTAGCCAGTTTTCCATTAGTTTGCGACTTATGTTTTTTCTTCTTAATTATGCATTTTTTTTTGGCCAAATTTGTCTTTTATTCCGGAGTGATGTATAGTCCGGAAAATACGGTAACATACACAACACCAAATCAGATTTGAGATGGATAGCAGCCAAATAGCACGTGATACCTGTGCACACCAGACAGATGGATGTTCCAGCCACTAAAATTAAGTCGGCCGCTTCCGGGGTGCGAGTTACGATGCGATTATTCTTGCTATAATTATTTTATCATGAACAGCCGATTTTATTCCACAGCTTTTAAATTAAAAGTTTAGATATTTTTCTAATAAAATTGTATGCATGTAAGAACTAATAAATTAAATGTTTCATGGAAATAAAATCGCATAACTGCAAAATAAATATTAATAAATCTATAATTCGGCCTTAAGGGCGATGTGTAGAAAGCAGAATATATTCACTGAAATTAAAATGGTGGGGATTTTTTTGTTAAGTAGATGGGGGTAGTGGAGAGAATTAGGGACAGTCAGGACGGAGTGTGTGTGTATCTACTCTGGCATTAGTCTCTGGGTGTGTTTCTGCATATTAAATTTGCTTCTGTGCATAAATACTTTTTTTTTTTTCAGTTTGTTTTGTGTGAAGTCCTGTGTGTGTGAGAACGAGAGAGTAAGTGACTCTGCTGGGCAGACAGATGGACTTCAAGACTGCACTGGCACCGAGTGTCTGGTACTTATCCAGAAAGAAAGGAGGAGGGTGAAAAGGGGAACGAAAACACATGCAGACAAATCAGAGAGGAAAAAAAGCAAGATTCCATTTTTTGTGCTATAGGAAAGTATTATATTATATACTATATATATATATATATATATATATATATATATATATATATATATATATATATATATATACACACATACATATAAAAAATTTTGAGTAGATCCTTCCGTAAGAGAGTGCTCAATACTTTTTCGTAGAGCAAATATAAGTAAAAATAAAAGGACAGGACAAAGACTTTCTATTGAAACTTCATTTTCACTACAGATATGTTTCGAGGGGTGGTGAAACCATCCTCTCTCTTCAAAATTCTTCTGTAATCACTTGAAGAGAGAGGATGGTTCCACCACCCCTTGAAACAGATCTGTAGTGAAAAATGAAGTTTCAATAGAAAGTCTTTGTCCTGTCCGTTTAGTTTTACTTATATATATATATATATATATATATATATATATATACACACACACACACACACATATACTAGTCCTTCTATAAAAAAAATAGCATCTTTCTTCCGACCAAGAAAAAAAAAAAAAAAAAAAGGTGTTTTTAATGCAAAAAAAGTCAACCTTCAAATAATTATGTTCAGTTATGCACTCAATACTTGGTCGGGAATTCTTTTGCAGAAATGACTGCTTCAATGCGGTGTGGCATGGAGGCAATCAGCCTGTGGCACTGCTGAGGTGTTATGGAGGCCCAGGATGCTTCGATAGTGGCCTTAAGCTCATCCACAATGTTGGGTCTGGTGTCTCTCAACTTTCTCTTCACAATATCCCACAGATTCCCTATGGGGTTCAGGTCAGGAGAGTTGGCAGGCCAATTGAGCCCAGTAATACCATGGTCAGTAAACCATTTTACCAGTGGTTTTGGCACTGTGAACAGGTGCCAGGTCGTACTGAAAAATGAAATCTTCATCTCCATAAAGCTTTTCAATAGATGGAAGCATGAAGTGCTCCAAAATCTCCTGATAGCTAGCTGCATTGACCCTGCCCTTGATAAAACACAGTGGACCAACACCAGCAGCTGACATGGCACCCCAGACCATCACGGACTGTGTGTACTTGACACTGGACTTCAGGCATTTTGGCATTTCCTTCTCCCCAGTCTTCCTGCAGACTCTGGCACCTTGATTTCCGAATGACATGCGAAATTTGCTTTCATCCAAAAAAAAAGTACTTTGGACCACTGAGCAACAGTCCAGTGGTGCTTCTCTGTAGCACAGATCAGGCACTTCTGCCGCTGTTTCTGGTTCAAAAGTGGCTTGACCAGGGGAATGCGGCACCTGTAGCCCAGTCCACTGCTTCCACGTCTGGAATCGGCCCTTCTCCACAATCTTCCTCAGGGTCCGGTCACCTCTTCTGGTTGTGCAGCGTTTTCTGCCACACTTTTTCCTTCCCACAGACGTCCCACTGAGGTGCCTTGATACAGCACTCTGGGAACAGCCTATTCGCTCAGAGATTTCTTTCTGTGTCTTACCCTCTTGCTTGAGGGTGTCAATGATGGCCTTCTGGACAGCAGTCAGGTCGGCAGTCTTACCCATGATTGTGGTATTGTGTAATGAACCAGGCGGGGAGTTTTTAAAAACCTCAGGAATCTTTTGCAGGTGTTTAGAGTTAATTGGTTGATTAGGTTAATAGCTCGTTTAGAGTACCTTTTTATGATATGCTAATTTTTTGAGATAGGAATTTTGGGTTTTCATGAGCTGTATGCCAAAATCATCAGTATTAAAACAAGACCTGAAATATTTCAGTTGGTGTGCAATGAATCTAAAATATATGAAAGTTTCATTTTTATCAGTACATTACAGAAAATAATGAACTTGATCACA
>CM045732.1:72383495-72450995 GCA_024760905.1 Plotosus lineatus
TTAATGCCGTGTTATCTTCAGGTAAATATCCAGACATGAGGACTATTGGAGTAATCTTACCACTGTATAAAATGGGTAGTGTTAATTCACCTTCAAATTATAGGCCGATTACTCCGTTAGAGGTTTCAGGGAAAATGTTTTCTAAATTAATATGCGATAGACTTTACCATCTGGTTGAAATCAACAATACTATAATACCAGAACAAGCTGGCTTCAGTAAAGGTTTTCAAACAGTAGATAATATTTTTGTTTTCGATACTATTATTACAAAGTACCCATCTCGAAACAAGGGACGGCTTTACTGTGCGTTTATTGACCTAAAGGCTGCTTTTGATTCTGTACCGCACTATGGCTTGTTGTACAAGTTATGGACTAACAATGTAAAAGGAAAAGTCTTCCGCCTTATTCAAAAACATGTATTCAAAATCTTGTGTTGCTTTGAAGGATGGTTACTCTGATGTGTTTGATTGCTCATATGGTGTGCGCCAAGGTTGTCAGATGTAAACGATATAGAGTTTCTTGGTGAGGATGGCGATAGGTGTGTTGAAATAGGAACACTACAGGTTCTAATGTTATTGTTTGCAGATGATATGATAATTGAGAGTAGTGTTGTTGCATTGCAAAGGAGATTAGATAAAATGAGTGTGTATTGTAATGAATGGCAATTGAGTGTTAATATTAATAAAACTAAAGTAGTTATATTCCGTAAAGCAGGCCGTCTCAGGAAGTACGAGTTTCATTTTAACGGATCTAAGATTGAGATAGTGTCATCTTATAAGTATTTAGGTGTGCAGCTCTCTTGTTCAGGGTCATGGTATGTCACACAAAAAACACTTGCGGAACAGGCTATGAAAGTAATCAGAGCGTTAAAACGTAATGTAAATTATTACTCAAATTTGCCTGTTAATGTATTATTGCACATTTTTGATATCAAGGTGATCCCTCGGTTATCTTATGGCTCCGAGATCTGGGGTTTCCATCCAGCTCCCAATGTTGTACGGGTAGTAGATAACTATTATAATCAGGTTCTTCATTTGGGTAGATCATCACCATGTATCGCTGCTAGCGGTGAATTGGGTCGCTTCTCAATTAGAGTCAATTTTTATGTGAAAATTATAAAATTTTGGGTTAGAATTTTACACCAAGATATTAATAATATTTTGTGTAAAGCGTATAGTTTCCGATACTCGCTTGCAGAAAAGGGTAAACGTTGTTGGGCACTTAATGTTAAAAATCTGCTTTTTAGTTATGGATTTGGATACGTTTGGTTGAATCGGGATGTTGGTTGTGTAAAATCTTTCATTTTGGAATTTAAACAAAGGTGTATCCATATAGATTGTCAAAATTGGTTTGAGAGCATTAATAATGTACCAAAGTTGGATTTATTGAGAAGTGTGAAGAAACAAGTGAAATTTGAGGAATATTTGTCAGTTATACAAGAACCAATCTATAGAATAGCTCTGTCGTTTTCGCTGCTCTAATCATAGCCTGCTTATTGAAGAAGGAAGAAAGATGAAACAGCTGCATCACGAAAGGTTATTGTCCTTTTTGTATAATACCTAATGTGGAATCTGAATATCATTTTTGCTTGATTTGTCCATTTTATAATAGTTTGAGAGGCGATATACTACCAAGTTATTTTGTTAAAAACCCAAATGAAGATAAATTTGTTCAACTGATGTCAACTACAAATGTTAACCATATTAATGCCTTAGCTAAATATGTATTTCTTGGTTTGAAACAGATGTAATTTTTTTGTCAAATATAAAGGACTGAACATTGTCTATTTTATGACACTTCAACTGTATCATTCACTTGTGCATCTGTAAATAAAATATAACATAAAACACAAATAAAATAAAATCATTCAATCAGTTATACACTGCTAAGTTATAACCAAGCACGCTCAACTTGGCTTGTTCGCCGGGATCCAGCTCCATAGCATACTAGCTCTGCCAGCCGCATCCCGGCTAACAAAGAAGCTGAGGCAGGAAGGGGCCGAACGACGACTCCGGCGCTTGGGATAGCAGGGGAGGAAGGCCGTGTAGCCGGCTGGTATAATCGCCTTATCGGGTGTACTCTCCTCGAGCCATGTTTCACAGAAACACAGTCTTGTAGATCCCTCTGCGCTGCAATCTGAGCATGAAGCTCATCCATCTTTTTTCGAAGGGAATGAACATTTTCAAGTACGTAGTATGGCCGGAAGTGCTAACCAAGCGTCTCAGAGCTCCGCCTGGGCCTAGCGGCTAACCGCTAGCATTGCGCTCCGAAGCAAGAGCCGGAAAATCTCAAAACTCCGCCTGTGCATAGCATAGCTGCTCACGATACAAGTTATTGCCCAAAGCTGAAGCTATTCATGCTGTAGTAGGGTCGACCGATCATAGACGAGCATAGTGCAAACCATAAACGAACAAAGAAACAATTTGACTCTGAGAACTCCACGAGGTTGCCCTCTAGGCAGCGCCATCTTGGACACGTCATTCCAAAACGTCACTCCAAGTTCAATGTAAAGGGACAAGAAGCATAATAAAGTTTATCCCTTTGGTATCATTTGTTAAACATGCTACAGAACATAAAATCTCACACACAAACATTCTAAGAATTAACTGAGGTACTGAACTGGAATAATAATTGAAAAAGACTTTAAAACGAGTGCTTTACAACAGTATATGCTGTATAATGTTTATATATTTTATTACTAAAGATCACAGTACAAAATTAAGTTTTTCTTAATCATGACTACATTTTACGACATTAATACTGTATTAACGAGTAAGACTGTCTGTAGAATGTGTTTAAGAAGCATGTAATAGACACATAGTATTTTACTGCCGGCTGCTCGCTCACAGATGATCTTGATTCGCGGGAGGGCGCGGAACCGTACCCCCGCGAATGTCAAGGGTCTACTGTATGTCACTTTACATGAAGCTTAAAGCAGTCAGTCAACGCTTACAATATGTGAAGCGCTCAATACCGAAAGTAGTGTACTTGCTGTGGGTTATACGGACTTCCGGTCTTTCGAGTGCACAAGGGTGCCGTTGAACTCATTTAGAACACAGCCTGCGCTGACGCAGTCTCCCAGCAAAGCAGAGAGTTCTTTCTTTTGTGTAAGTAAGTAAACTTTATTCAAGAGATGCATACAAAGAACATACATAAAAATAAGAATATATAAAATTAAACTTACAATGCAAATGTTGAATGACTGCACCGAGTCATTTTGCTATACTTGGTCTAAACATGTGTCAAACACACAAACAACAACAATCTCTACCGGATATAAATCCTGAAGTAAAATTATTCTCATCTGAACTCAACAATGGGTGTACTGATTAAACTCCGCCACAAGGTGGCGATAGTCTCAAAGCAATGGTGTTGACTGAAGAGTAGGAGTCGTTGCAGTAGTAGAACAGGCAGCAATATTGCAAAAACCTACTGTTTGACCGAAATTAAATCTTGCACTTTTATTGAATCTATTTGGGAGAACACTGTCAGATGACTGAAATTAGGGACTAAAATAATGTAGCCATGAATGCACTGCAGTACTTACATTCTCAATAACAAAGGTCCAGTCTTTATCTTCAAACTCCTCCGCATGAGGGTCCTGTAGTGACCAAAATAAGAAATTACCAAAAAATGTACACACAAAAAAAAAAAAAAAAACCCACAAAGGCCACAGGGGTCCAGACGCTCTCATAGCCAACCAGCTGACAAGTCCAATATATAAAAGGTGACTGTCTGTCTATCTTCCTTTCGGCTTTTTCCCTTTTACTCGGGAGTCGCCACAGTGAATCATTTGATTCGCACGTTTGATTTGGCAGAGGTTTTTACGTCGGATGCCCTTCCTGTCACAACCCTTTTTAGCGAGGGACAGAAACACGCTGATGGCTTTGCAGCCTACTCTTTACGAAAGTCAGCAATGGTTCTTTTACATGCCTCACACCATAGACAGTGAGAGACATGGCCCGCCTTTGATAACCCAGTTAGCTGCACTGGGGGGGTTGGGACAACCTTGTGGAGAGTGGGACTATAAAAGGTGACTCTGCAACTTCAAAACAAAGTCAAGGTGACCCATGTGCACTTTTATTTTTTGACACCCAGTTGTGATGCAAAGAGAAAAAAAAAATGGGTCAGAACCTCCGATATAAAACACGTACACAGATTTATCCTCAACTAATACAAAAAGATTTCTAAATCAGATTATTCACATCTGGATTGGCAAACCGGGATGGGAGTAACTCCTTTTTAAAAGGAAGACCGGCTGGCGTGTTGAAATTATTGTGGAATAACAGTCCTCAGCATACCCAGGGAAGTCGATGCAAGGGAACTGGAGAGAAGGATCCAACCGATGATTGAACCTCAGATCCATTAGGAACAGCGGCTTCCCAAACGGCTCTCTTCTTGTAGTGTTTCTGACATGTCTGACCGGGAAGAGACTCTGGGGTCGACCCAGACTACGCTGGAGGGACTATGTCCTTCTCAGCCGGTCTGGGAACACCTTGGTGTTGTCCTCCAGAAGTGCTAGAGGAAATGGTTGGGGAGAGGGATGTCTGAAGCTCACTGCTTAGGCTGCTGCCCTTGCGACCTGACCTCGGATTAGGTGGAGGAAGATTAAATTTTATGGCAAAACACAGATTTATTTTTCTTTTTTGTCACAGCATCAAACTTGGACGCTTGAAAGGAAAGCATTCAGGCAATCAGAGCACTGCATATTTAAACGTCACACTTGAAGTTGACAGCTGATGGAGGATTGCAGGCACCAATTTATTTCGAGTCTCGTATCCGGTATTATTAAAACCAAAGACTATTTTAACAGCGACCCCACAGCCACCCTGCAGCAGGTCAAAGAGGAGACAAGATGGCGTCCACAGTGAGACTGTGTCTTCACTTCCTCCTGAGAACAGGATACACCCAAAACTCTGTTTATCCATCATGTAACTAAACATCATTTAATGATTTATTGGGCGATCAGCTTGGAGGTACGATCATGTCATCGCATCATTTTAAGTGTGAAGACTGATGTAGATTTTACATAAACAGGCCTCAGGTTCACATACATGAACCAAACAATCGGAGAAACTGCATTTTCCGTTTAGATTTTCACTTCACATTCAAATCAAATCCATCACGAAATGAGTTCTGAGGCTCACAGCAGATCGGTGCAGATCAACATGACAACAAAATTCAACAGTATGGGCATAATGAAGCCAACACTGAACAATCTGTCTTCAATTACGGATCAGAGACATAAAGCACGCACGCACACATGAGACAGACACACAGACAGAGAGTGAGCACGCACATATAGGCCAGACAGAGAGCGAGCACGCATGTGGGCCAGACAGACAGAGAGTGAAAGCATGCCAGACAGACAGAGAGTGAAAGCATGCCAGCCAGCCAGAGCGAGTAAACGAGCGCGAGCCAGCCGGCCAGCGCCAGAGCGAGCGCGAGCCAGCCGGCCAGCGCCAGAGCCAGTCGGCCGGCCGGCCAGCGCGAGCCAGCCAGTCGGCCGGCCGGCCAGAGCGAGCGCGAGCCAGTCGGCCGGCCGGCCAGAGCGCGCGCGAGCCAGTCGGCCGGCCGGCCAGAGCGCGCGCGAGCCAGTCGGCCGGCCGGCCAGAGCGCGCGCGAGCCAGTCGGCCGGCCGGCCAGAGCGCTGGCGAGCCAGTCGGGCCGGCCGCCAGAGCGCTGAGCCAGTCGGCCGGGCCGGGCCAGAGCGCCAGCTGAGCCAGTCGGGCCGGCCGCCAGAGCGTAGCGAGCCAGTCGGCCGGCCGCCAGAGCGCGCTACAGCCAGTCGGGCCGCCGCCAGAGCTGGCGAGCCAGTCGGCCGGCCGGCCAGAGCGCTGAGCCAGTCGGGCCGGCCAGCCAGAGCTGAGCCAGTCGGCCGCCAGCCAGAGCGCGCGCGAGCCAGTCGGCCGGCCAGCCAGAGCGCGAGCCAGTCGGCCGGCCAGCCAGAGCGCGAGCCAGTCGGCCGGCCAGCCAGAGCGCGAGCCAGTCGGCCGGCCAGCCAGAGCGCGAGCCAGTCGGCCGGCCAGCCAGAGCACGAGCCAGTCGGCCGGCCAGCCAGAGCGAGCCAGTCGGCCAGCCAGCCAGAGCGAGCCAGTCAGCGCGAGCGCGAGCCAGTCAGCCAGCCTGCGCGAGCACGAACCAGCCAGCGCGAGTGAGCGAGCCAGAGCGAGCCAGCCAGCGCGAGTGAGCGAGCCAGCCAGCCAGCCAGAGCGAGCGAGCCAGCCAGAGCGAGCGAGCCAGCCAGCGCGAGCGAGCCAGCCAGTGCGAGCCAGCCAGCCAGCCAGTGCGAGCCAGCCAGCCAGCCAGTGCGAGCCAGCCAGCCAGCCAGTGCGAGCCAGCCAGCCAGCCAGTGCGAGCCAGCCAGCCAGCCAGTGCGAGCCAGCCAGAGCAAGCGCGAGCCAGCCAGAGCAAGCGCCAGCCAGCCAGCGCGAACCAGCCAGCGCGAACCAGCCAGCCAGCCAGCCAGAGCGAGCCAGCCAGCCAGCCAGCGCGAGCGAGCCAGCCAGCCAGCACGAGCCAGCCAGCGCGAACAAAGCAGAGCGAGCGCGAGCGAGCCAGCCAGCCAGAGCGAGAGCGAGCCAGCCAGAGCGAGAGCGAGCCAGCCAGCCAGAGCGAGAGCGAGCCAGCCAGAGCGAGAGCGAGCCAGCCAGCCAGAGCCAGCCAGCGCCAGAGCCAGCCAGCGCGAGCCAGCCAGAGGCAGAGCGAGAGCGAGCCAGCCAGCCAGAGCGAGAGCGAGCCAGCCAGCCAGAGCGAGCCAGCCAGCCAGCCAGAGCGAGCCAGCCAGCCAGCCAGAGCGAGCCAGCCAGCCAGCCAGAGCGAGCCAGCCAGCCAGCCAGAGCGAGCCAGCCAGCCAGCCAGCCAGAGCGAGCCAGCCAGCCAGCCAGCCAGAGCGAGCCAGCCAGCCAGCCAGCCAGAGCGAGCCAGCCAGCCAGAGCGAGCCAGCCAGCCAGAGCGAGCCAGCCAGCCAGAGCGAGCCAGCCAGCCAGAGCGAGCCAGCCAGCCAGAGCGAGCCAGCCAGCCAGAGCGAGCCAGCCAGCCAGCCAGAGCCAGCCAGCCAGAGCGAGAGCGAGCCAGCCAGCCAGCCAGAGCCAGCCAGCCAGAGCGAGAGCGAGCCAGCCAGCCAGAGCGAGCCAGCCAGCCAGAGCGAGAGCGAGCCAGCCAGCCAGAGCGAGAGCGAGCCAGCCAGCCAGAGCGAGAGCGAGCCAGCCAGCCAGAGCGAGAGCGAGCCAGCCAGCCAGAGCGAGAGCGAGCCAGCCAGCCAGAGCGAGAGCGAGCCAGCCAGAGCGAGCGAGCGAGCCAGCCAGAGCGAGCGAGCGAGCCAGCCAGAGGCAGAGCGAGCGAGCGAGCCAGCCAGAGGCAGAGCGAGCGAGCGAGCCAGCCAGAGCGAGCGAGCCAGCCAGAGCGAGAGCGAGCCAGCCAGAGCGAGAGCGAGCCAGCCAGAGCGAGAGCGAGCCAGCCAGAGCGAGAGCGAGCCAGCCAGAGCGAGAGCGAGCGAGCCAGCCAGAGCGAGCGAGCCAGCCAGAGCGAGCGAGCCAGCCAGAGCGAGAGCGAGCCAGCCAGCCAGAGCGAGCCAGCCAGCCAGAGCGAGCCAGCCAGCCAGAGCGAGCCAGCCAGCCAGCCAGAGCGAGCCAGCCAGCCAGCCAGCCAGCCAGAGCGAGCCAGCCAGCCAGCCAGAGCGAGCCAGACAGCCAGCCAGCCAGCCAGAGCGAGCCAGACAGCCAGCCAGCCAGCCAGAGCGAGCCAGACAGCCAGCCAGCCAGCCAGAGCGAGCCAGCCAGCCAGAGCGAGCCAGCCAGCCAGAGCGAGCCAGCCAGCCAGAGCGAGCCAGCCAGCCAGAGCGAGCCAGCCAGCCAGAGCGAGCCAGCCAGCCAGAGCGAGAGCGAGCCAGCCAGCCAGAGCGAGCGAGCGAGCCAGCCAGAGGCAGAGCGAGCGAGCCAGCCAGAGGCAGAGCGAGCGAGCGAGCCAGCCAGAGCGAGCGAGCCAGCCAGAGCGAGCGAGCCAGCCAGAGCGAGCGAGCCAGCCAGAGCGAGCGAGCCAGCCAGAGCGAGCGAGCCAGCCAGAGCGAGCGAGCCAGCCAGAGCGAGAGCGAGCGAGCCAGCCAGAGCGAGAGCGCCAGCCAGAGCGAGAGCGAGCGAGCCAGCCAGCCAGCCCGAGCGAGCGAGCCAGCCCGAGCGAGCGAGCCAGCCAGCCAGCCCGAGCGAGCGAGCCAGCCAGCCAGCCCGAGCGAGCGAGCCAGCCAGCCCGAGCGAGCCAGCCAGCCAGCCCGAGCGAGCGAGCCAGCCAGCCAGCCCGAGCGAGCGAGCCAGCCAGCCCGAGCGAGCGAGCCAGCCAGAGCGAGCGAGCGAGCGAGCCAGCCAGCCAGCGCCAGCCAGAGCGAGCCAGCCAACCAGCCAGAGCGAGCCAGCCAACCAGCCAACCAGCCAGAGCGCGCCAGAGCCAGAGCGCGCCAGAGCCAGAGCGCGCCAGAGCCAGAGCGCGCCAGAGCCAGAGCGCGCCAGAGCCAGAGCGCGCCAGAGCCAGCCAGACAGAGAAAGTGAAAGAGAGCACACGTGCAAGACAGAGAGAAAGAGAGAGAGAGAAAACATGCCAGACAAAGTGCGACAGCGAGCCAGCGGGGTGTGCGAGAGCGAGAGAGAGAGAGAGAGAGAGTGTGAGAAAGTGGGTTTGTGCACCTTGAACAGGGTGACTGTGATCTCGACGTTCTCAGGAACAGGCCACACCACCACTCCTCTGTAGGGGTTTTTGATGCCAGGTTGCCAGCTATGAGACTTCAAGAAAAAAACAGAATCTCTTATCATTTATCACTTGCCACATCTAAAGGACCAAACAGATCCTCCTACCAAACTATTTCATTCACCTTTTACTCTGACCCGACATGACCCAATCAGCAGTTTTAACCAGGAGTTAAACTCTGTTCAGGTGATATTTTTCAAGAAAAGTGATCGGTTCCCTAGTGGCGCATCGATGAGGCACGTGACTATTAACCAGATTCCAGGTTAATGCCACAGCCATCCATGTATATCCGCGGATAGGAAATACCTGATGGGTGGGAATTGTGTTCAACTAAATTATGTAGAAAACACCAGGAAAATAAATCTGACCCTGAAAGAGAGACTAAAAATGAACATGTTTATAAATTCTGTAGAGGAGCTACACCAAAAAAAAAAAAAAGATTTCAAAGTAAAGAGCAGAAAACAGATATGGGCAATAAAATGAAAGTTGGGACGAGTGAGCAGCGAAGGAGCAAAGGAGGCGTCCCAGATTAGTGTTAATATTTGAAGAGCAGAACGACTGTGTGCTGCATCGAACCTGAATGTATGCAACGGCAAGAATGTGGCCATGTTTGGCATCCTTACCACCCCTGTGCTTAAATCTCACATGGAACAGTCCAATAACAGATGGGAATTAACACTCGCAAATTTGCTTCAACAATCCTTAAATGCAGCCCTCAGGTGAAGAATGTGCAGATTGAAGGTCCTTTGCACTTTCGCAAGTTTTATTCCCATCACACTACAGCTGAAGAGCGGTTCGGGCAGCTTTGCAGATGAACCCTGCAGATATGAAAATGTAGTGAATATGTTCCCGACCCATCCGGCCTGCTGTGTGGAAATGCGGTCTTGTCTTTCCCTTACATGTGAATGAATAAACTAACAGATTCTTCAGGTGTTTTTTTGGTTTTTTTTTTAAAACACATACCAACACGCTGCTTCATGGATGATTTACCCTGCAGCCTGCCTAGGAAGTGGAACCGAACACCTTACACACTCTGTCACAAGTCCTTGATGACCCATTACACTGATGGAGCCGGAAAAAAAAGTGTATCTGTATTGAAGCTGAGATCTGAACTTGAGATAACAAGGCCAGGTGTGTGGTTCTTGCCCTGACACATCTGAAAGAATGGAGAGCTGAACGAATGTGGGACGGAAGGTAGACGTTGAACTCCGAGCCGAATGGTTTTAATAATACTTTAAACAGCTTTAACATAATTTTAATCATTTCAGCAACATGTTTATTAACTTAATCCAGAGATCCCAGTGAGCTTTAGAAAGAAAAAAAAAGAGAGAGGAAACGAGGTTAGAAATAGAGGAAATTAAATATTTCAGCTGAGGGTCAAGGGGGCCGTAGGACCCCTTGCAGGGTACAGGGACAGAGTATGTCAAAAAAAAAAAAAAAAATCATGCAAATAAGTTAATCATTGTTCTGTAACACACAAACACTAAACAAAACAGCTTAAATAATGTAAAAATACTAAAAGGTTATTTCAGTGTAGATAAACACATCATTCAAGTAGCATAGCCCGATGGCTCGTCATTCATGTGTAACAATTATGAAATTATTATGAACTAATTTATGGAATGATCACATAAGATATCATAATAAATATTCATGTTCAACTAGTGAGCATACCTGCTACAAGTTAGCATGTTGATACTATAACACTATAATTCAAAATGTCACAACATTTACTCTGCACTAGTAAACACTGGACTTATTGCATAAATTTATAAAAATAACTCACCGGGCAGTTTGTGGTTTTGCTTACTCAATTTTCTATTTTCGGAATGTTTACTCCCCTCACAATGCTGTTTCAATGCCAACCAACCGTTACCTCCATAACTGATCATTTTCCCGTCGCACAGACCGCAAAGTGCTTTCCCCATATCTTTTGGTTTGTAAATGAATTTCAATATCGGGCATGTGTCTTCTACGTTTTCCAGCTACGACCAGTTCCATGAATTTTTGATCCCAGCATCTAACCCCGATAACCGTTCTGCCATCTCTCTTATGGAGAATGTCTCTCTTCCACGGAGAAATCCGGCAAGAAGTCGACCAGAAATCCGGCAAGGAAGCCGCCATATACGTTTTCTTATTATCTAGCGTACCTTCTCACGGTACTTTACTTGCAAGTGTTATCAAATATCACGGAAACAACCGACATCGACCAAAACCAATCTAAAGCAAGCCAACTCGATTGGCACACGTTCTGCTAATCTATTAACCATCCACGCATTTTTTAAATGAAATTATACAAGATATATATATATATATATATATATAGAGGATTTTCTGAGTAGATCCTTCCGTAGGAGAGTGCTCAATACTTTTTGGTAGAGCAAATAAACAAAAGGACAGGACAAAGGCTTTCTATTGAAACTCCATTTATCACTACAGATCTGTTTCGAGGGGTGGTGAAACCATCCCCTCTCTTCAGGTGATTACAGAGGAACCTTTTCTTCTGTAATCACCTGAAGAGAGGGGATGGTTTCACCACCCCTCGAAAAAGATCTGTAGTGATAAATGGAGTTTCAATAGAAAGCCTTTGTCCTGTCCTTTTGTATATATATATATATATATATATATATATATATCAAGGGCGGCACGGTGGCGTAGTGGTTAGCACGTCCGCCTCACAGCAAGAAGGCCCGGGTTCGATTCCCGGCCTGGGCCTGGGCGTTTCTGTGTGGAGTTTGCATGTTCTCCCCGTGCTTGTGCGGGTTTCCTCCGGGCGCTCCGGTTTCCCCCGCAATCCAAAGACGTGCACTGTAGGTTAATTGGCCGTTCTAAATTGACCGTAGTTTCTCTCCTGCAGCGGCACTGGAACCCAGTCGTACCGGCACTTGCCTTTCCATTGGATCCTTCCGGTGGGGCCCAGACAGGGGACTTGCTGCTTGGGTAACAGCCTGTCCCTCATTACTCCCTACCCAGGCTCTGTGCACTGGGGAGTATCACCAGTCGGGATACTGGCCAGAGCGCAGCCATAGTCCTTCGGGACTGACAGAGGCCTACGCACGCTATATATATCAAGAATAAGAGGAATCCAAAACATGTACCCTAGGCCCTTGATCATTCACAGTCCACTGCTCGTGCCCCCGCATACTCGCGGATTGCCGACAAACCAGAAAATGACTGGAATGGGGGGGGGAGTTGATCCTGCTTCGCGGAATTCAATGGTCGCGGAGAATCTCGGTCCCAATTAACTTTGGAAAGTGAGGGAACCCCCCCATGTGTGTGGATGAATGTATACTAGTCCTTCTCAAAAAATTAGCATATTGTGATAAAGTTCATTATTTTCTGTAATGTACTGATAAAAATTAAACTTTCATATATTTTAGATTCATTGCACACCAACTGAAATATTTCAGGTCTTTTATTGTTTTAATACTGATGATTTTGGCATACAGCTCATGAAAACCCAAAATTCCTATCTCAAAAAATTAGCATATCATGAAAAGGTCCTCTAAACGAGCTATTAACCTAATCATCTGAATCAAGCAATTAACTCTAAACACCTGCAAAAGATTCCTGAGGCTTTTAAAAACTCCCAGCCTGGTTCATTACTCAAAACCGCAATCATGGGTAAGACTGCCGACCTGACTGCTGTCCAGAAGGCCATCATTGGCACCCACAAGCAAGAGGGTAAGATACAGAAAGAAATCTCTGAGCGAATAGGCTGTTCCCAGAGTGCTGTATCAAGACACCTCAGTGGGACGTCTGTGGGAAGGAAAAAGTGTGGCAGAAAACGCTGCACAACCAGAAGAGGTGACCGGACCTTGAGGAAGATTGTGGAGAAGGGCCGATTCCAGACCTTGGGGGACCGAGTACAGTTGCCGCATTCCCCAGATCAAGCCACTTTTGAACCAGAAACAGTGGCAGAAGCGCCTGACCTGGGCTACAGAGAAGCAGCACTGGACTGTTGCTCAGTGGTCCAAAGTACTTTTTTCGGATGAAAGCAAATTTTGCATGTCATTCAGAAACCAAGGTGCCAGAGTCTGGAGGAAGACTGGGGAGAAGGAAATGCCAAAATGCCTGAAGTCCGGTGTCAAGTACCCACAGTCAGTGATGGTCTGGGGTGCCATGTCAGCTGCTGGTGTTGGTCCACTGTGTTTTATCAAGGGCAGGGTCAATGCAGCTAGCTATCAGGAGATTTTGGAGCACTTCATGCTTCCATCTGCTGAAAAGCTTTATGGAGATGAAGATTTCATTTTTCAGCACGACCTGGTACCTGCTCACAGTGCCAAAACCACTGCTAAATGGTTTACTGACCATGGTATTACTGTGCTCAATTGGCCTGCCAACTCTCCTGACCTGAACCCCATAGAGAATCTGTGGGATAATGTGAAGAGAAGGTTGAGAGACACCAGACCCAACACTGTGGATGAGCTTAAGGCCGCTATCGAAGCATCCTGGGCCTCCATAACACCTCAGCAGTGCCACAGGCTGATTGCCTCCATGCCACGCCACATTGAAGCAGTCATTTCTGCAAAAGGATTCCCGACCAAGTATTGAGTGCATAACTGAACATAATTATTTGAAGGTTGACTTTTTTTGTATTAAAAACACTTTTTTATTGGCCGGATGAAATATGCTAATTTTTTGAGATCGGGATTTTGGGTTTTCATGAGCTGTATGCCAAAATCATCAGTATAAAAACAATAAAAGATCTGAAATATTTCAGTTGGTGTGCAATGAATCAAAAATATATAAAAGTTTAATTTTTATCAGTACATTACAGAAAATAATGAACTTTATCACAATATGCTTATTTTTTGAGAAGGACTAGTACATCTTTTCCTTTCGGCTGCTCCCTTCAGGGGTCGCCACAGTAAACCATCCGCCTCGATCTCACCTTATCCTCTGCATCTTCTACTCTTACTCCAACTACCTTCATGTCCTCCTTCACCACACCCATAAATCTTCTCTTTGGTCTTCCTCTCGGCCTTCTGCTTGGTAGTTCCAACCTCAGCATCCTATTACCAATATACTCACTATCCCCTCCTCTGTACATGTCCAAACCATCTCAATCTGGCCTCTTTGAACATGTGCTGTCCCTCTGATGTACTCATTCCTGATCCTATCCATCCTCGTTACTCCCAAACAGAGCCTCAACATTTTCATCTCTGCTACCTCCAGCTCTGCCTCCTGTCTTTTCCTCAGCGCCACCGTTTCTAAACCATACAACATCGCCTGCCTCAACACAGCCTTGACCACTTTTCCTTTATTTCTTGCCGATACCTTCATATCACATCACACCGGATAATTTTCTCCAACCATTCCAACCTGCCTGCACACGCTTCTCCTCTTTTCCACACTCTGCATTGCTCTGGATTGTTGAGCCTAAGTACTTAAAATCCTCCAACTTCTTTATCTCTACTCCTTGTAACCTCATTCACGCACATGTATTCTCCTTTACTGAGGCTAACCTTCATTCCTCTCTAGATTTTCATACACTTGTTCTCTGCTCTCACGACAGATCACAATGTCGTCTGCAAACATCATAGTCCATGGAGATTCTTGTCTAACCTCGTCTGTCAGCCTGTCAATCACCATAGCAAACAAGAAGGGGCTCAGAGCAAGTTTGGTGTTGGACACATGAATGAAAAATGGTCAGTGTCTTCTAGAACTGTGCTGCCAAAAAAAATCTATTTATTACTAACTCCTTGTTTCCTGGAAAAGCACATCGGAAAAAGTCCTGGTGTCATCCAAGAGCTAAACAGTGGCACCAACTCGACTTTGTTATTGGACAGCAGTGTCATAAAACAGAAGTCACCAACACTAGTAGTTACTACAGTGCTGACTGTCACACTGATCAGAGTCTTGTGCTGTCCTTTATGAAACTTCATCCAAAACCATTCCATCTTCTGAAACACCAGTCAGCCAAGTTAGATGTTCATCGCACTGTTTTATCTTCTCTCTGTGCAAGTTTCAGTAATGTGTTAAATAAAGAACTGCAATCACTTAATATATCATTCAACACGGTACTAGAGAGTGAGCAGATGCCGGAGGAGTGGAGGAGAAGTGTGCTGGTGCCCATTTTTAAGAACAAGGGAGACGTGCAGAGTTGCAGCAACTACAGAGGGATAAAGTTGATGAGCCATATGATGAAGTTATGGGAAAGAATAGTGGAAGCTAGACTAAGGGCAGAGGTCAGCATTTGTGAACAACAGTTTGGTTTCATGCCAAGAAAGAGCACCACAGATGCAATGTTTGCCTTGAGGATGTTAATAGAGAAGTACAGAGGGAGCTACATTGTGCCTTTGTGGATCTGGAAAAAGCATATGACAGGGTGCCAAGAGAAGAACTGTGGTATTGCATGAGGAAGTCTGGAGTGGCAGAGAAGTATGTTAGAGTGGTGCAGGACATGTATGAGAGATGCAAGACAGTGGTGAGGTGTGCTGTCGGTCTGACCGACGAATTCAAGGTGGAGGTGGGACTGCATCAAGGGTCAGCTCTGAGCCCCTTCTTGTTTGCTATGGTGATGGACAGGCTGACAGACGAGGTGAGACAAGAATCTCCATGGACTATGATGTTTGCAGATGACATCATGATCTGTAGTGAGAGCAGAGAACAAGTGCAGGAAAATCTAGAGAGGTGGAGGTATGCCCTGGAAAGGAGAGGAATGAAGGTTAGCCTCAGAAAATCAGAATACATGTGTGTGAATGAGAAGGACCCAGGAGGAACGGTGATGTTACAGGGAGCAGAGACAAGGAAGGTGGAGGATTTTAAGTACTTAGGCTCAACAATCCAGAGCAATGGAGAGTGTGGAAAAGAGGTGAAGAAGCGTGTGCAGGCAGGCTGGAATGGTTGGAGAAAAGTATCCGGTGTGATGTGCGATAGGAGAGTGTCAGCAAGAATGAAGGGAAAAGTGTACAAGATGGTGGTGAGGCCAGCGATGTTGTATGGCTTAGAAACAGTGGCGCTGAGGAAAAGGCAGCAGGCAGAGCTGGAGGTAGCGGAGATGAAAATGTTGAGGTTCTCCCTAGGAGTAACGAGGATGGATAGGATCAGAAATGAGTATATCAGAGGGACAGCCCACGTAAGATGTTTTGGAGACAAAGTCAGAGAGGCTTGATTGAGATGGTTTGGACATGTACAGAGGAGGGATAGTGAGTATATTGGCAGTAGGATGCTGAGGTTGGAACTACCAGGCAGAAGGCCTCGAGGAAGACCGAAGAAGAGATTTATGGATGTGGTGAAGGAAGACATGAAGGTCGTTGGAGTCAGAAAAGAAGATGCAGAGGACAGGGTGAGGTGGAGGCGGATGATTTGCTGTGGCGACCCCTGAAGGGAGCAGCCGAAAGTAAAAGAAGAAGAAACACTTAATATATCAGATGATCCTCAAACTCAATGGACTGATCTGAAAAACATCTACAGTAGTAGAATTAATTTTTTTTTTTTTTTTGGGGGGGGGGGGGGGGGGGGACAAAACAAAACACCGCTCTCCTGACTGGTACAGTGCCTCAAAGTGTTTGGGGCCCGTTGTAGAGAAAAAACCGGCAAGCCTTGATAAGGTTTAAATCCAGGCCCACGAGAAATGCCCTGACTGAACGACGTTCATGTCGTGCTGAAGCTCAGAAAACCTTTAGGCAACGTGCCAAGACAAACTGGGACTCCCATTGTTCTAAGATTGCGTCAGCTCGTGATCATGGCAATATCAGAGCCATGTAATCAACTATTAGGGAGGCTACTGGACCAACTCCCCAATCTTTCCCAGTGTTGAAAAGAAAAGATGGGCTGTTATCACAGAAAGGAATGAAAAACTTGACAGATGGATTGAGCACTACAGCGACCTTTACAATGATAAGAGCACTGTCTGTTCTGATACTCTGGAGTCTCTCTTGAACGAACCAGCCAAGATGCATCTTGATATACCAACAGATCGTGATTAGGTAAAATCTACTATCATGAGACTACAGAACAGAAAAGCATCTTGTGAGGATGCTATACCAGCCGAGTTACTCAAACCTGGTGTTGATATACTTATTGAACCTCTACATAAGCTTTTACTGTCCTGCTGGTCCACTGGTACAGTTCCACAAGATTTTATGAATGCTAAGATAAATCACCATATACAAACGGAAAGGTGATAGAGGTGACTGCAACAACTACCGTGGTATTTGACTTTTTGCGACTGTAAAAGTTCGAGCAAAGATCATTCTGAACAGACTGCAGTTTCTAGCTGAAGAGATCTATCCTGAATCACAATGTGGTTTTCGACCGTCGATCCACAACCGATATGATCTTTTGTGTTCACCGATCGAAAAGTCTCTTCAGCAACAATCTCTTCATGTTGCCTTTATTGACCTGACTAAGGCCTTCGACTTGGTCGATAGAGAATCCTTGTTTACTGTGTTGTTGAAAGCTGGCTGTCCTCCAATTTTACGCTCTCTTTTTTCATCTTGGAATGGAAGGCAAAATTCAATTCGATGGTGATGTGTCTAATTCATTTCCAATCAAGAGAGGTGTCAAACAAGGCTGTGTATTGGCACCTACTCTTTTTGGCATATATTTTGCATACGTTTTTAGAACTGCGTATCTAAAACCTCCCAACCTATATTCGTGTCTCACTGCTTATTCGCGACGATGGGAGCTTTTTCCTCATTATCTAGATTCAAAGCCAATACAAAAGATCAAGAGTTAGTTGTGCATGAGTCATTTTATGACTCTGTGATAGCCTCTGCAATCCTCTACACTGCCGTCTGCTGGGCCCCGGGCAGCACAGAAAGCGACTGAACAAGCTGGTCAGGAGGGCCAGCGCTGTCCTCGGCTGCCCACTGGACTCTGTGGAGGAGGTGGGTGAAAGGAGGATGGTAGCCAATCTCACATCCATCATGGACAACAGCTCTCACCCACTGCACCAGACTGTAGAGAAGCTGAGCTGCTCCCTTCAGTGGACGACTGAGACATACTCCGTGCAGGAAGGAGCGCTACCGCAGGTCTTTCATCCCCACCACTGTCAGACTGTACAACGCCACTTTGTAACTGTCTGTGAAAAAAACGGTTATGTGCAATAAAAACCCGTGCACTTTAATCAACCACATCTACCCCACTGACTGTGAACCATATCAATCCATCTACTCTGCCCTCAGATACATGTACACTTGTATATCAGCCAATATCCAATTTTTTTTATTGTATATTACTTTTATACTATTTATGTATCCATTTATTTACTTACAGAACATATTTCTATTTTATATTTTATTGTTCTGTTCTAATTAACTCAAGGATGTTACACCTTTCTAAGCTATTTTGCACCCCCTACTGATGGTACTTCAAGAGCCTGTAACAGTGAATTTCTCCATTATGAGATTAACAAAGCTGTATCTTGTCTTATCTATGCAGATGCTGCTGCTTTGTGTGCATGTTCGCGCTTCAGCTACAAGAACTTTGATGGTTTCTCAACAGCCTGCAGTAAATTTGGTCTCGCAATAAGTCTTAAGAACACAGTGGTGCTGTCACTAACTGGTGTCCATAGCTTCTCAGTTAACAATACACCACTCGACAGTGTCAATTCGTTCACATATCTAGGATCCACCATAACCTCAAACCTGTGCCTTGATAAGGAATTGTCCATCAGACTACGCAAGGCCTCCACTGTCTTTGGGAAACTAGAGACTTGCGTGTGGAGGAGCAGACACCTTACTTTTAAGACAAAAGTGCGAGTACAGTGGTATGAAAAAGTATCTGAACCTTTTGGAATTTCTCACATTTCTACATAAAATCACCAACAAATGTGATCTGATCTTTGTCAAAATCACACAGATGAAAAAAACAGTGTCTGCTTTAACAAAAACCACCCAAACATTTATAGGTTTTCATATTTTAATGAGGATCGCATGCAAACAATGACAGAAGGGGGAGGAATAAGTAACTGAACCCTCTGCCTAAGGCAGTGGTTCTGAAATAGTGGGGCGCGGTGCGATGCCAGGGGGGGGGTGCGTGTGACCCCTGGGAACATGCTCATTTTATTTTTATTTTTTGCCGTATTCGGATAAAGTGTAATTCTACATCCACTACAGCAGGTGGCAGTGACTTCCTCACTGTCAGAGTGTCGCCCAGAGGTAAAATAAGAAGTGAAGTTAATCAACCCACTATGGAAATTTTTAACAGGGACGGAAAGAGAGGCGGGAAGAGATGGAGACAGTGAGAGAAACGAAAGTCTCCCGGAAGCTAAGTGGAGGAGGTATGATGAAGTGGATGTAGTACTCGGCTTCAGTGTGTTGCGGTGAGAAACAAGGAAAGACCGCCGTGTTTACTTTGTCCGAAAACATTGGCAGTGGACAGCATGAACCCAATGATGATGGTGATTTTATGCAGAAATGTGAGAAATTCCAAAAGGTTCAGAGACTTTTTCATACCACTGCATATGAAGCTTGTATCCCGAGTACTCTTTTGTATGGCTCTTCTTGCTGGACAACTAACGGTCATCAGGAAAACAGTCTCCGTGTTTTTCATACAAAATCACTCAGGGTCATACTTGGGATTTCTTGGAAGGACAAAATGACAAATGAAGAATTCTTCCATGTTAAACCTTTGTCAACTCTTCTGAAACTCACTCGACTAAAGATGGGTGGGTCATGTCCAAAGGATGCCAAAAAGTTGCCTTCCTCGCTGCCTTCTGCACAGTGTCCTGAAAGATGGCAAGAGACCAATTGGCCAACTCCACTTGAGGTACAAAGATGTTTTGAAGACATGAAGGACTTCCAGATTGATCCTGCTACCTGGACTGCTTTATGCCGTGATAGAGACAGATGGCATACCAACCTAAAGAGGGGTGTCCAAGTTGATGTAGATGCTAATCTTGAAAGATTGAAAAGACGGTGTGGCTGTCGACCGATGCTTGCCATACATATATAATATATTATACACACACACACACACACACACACACATACAGGGATCCCTCACTTTCCACGGTTAATTGGGACCGAGATCACCGAGCGACCATCGAAATCCACGAAGTAGGATCACCCCCCAACCGACATATACGTGTATATAATACCAATACATATATATTCAACGCTATAAATACTTAAAATGAAAATTAAACATTAAAAAAAAATAACAAGATGTCAATAAAATATAAATACACACATACACTTGGTATTGCGTGAGAAAATGACGACACATACATGCGCATTTATTAATGAGTAAGACTGTCTATAGAATGTGTTGAAGAAGCAAATTTTAGTGCATGTAATATACATCAGGTTTTACTTCCGTGTTAATAATTTGTGCATGTAATGCGATGCAGAGGGTTTTTACTTCCGGGTGAATAACTCGAAATTTCTTGATCTGCGGGAAGAGCTGGAACTAAACGCCCGTGAAAAATGTGAGCCTCCTATGTTTCAACAATTTATCAGAACAATTCATATTTTTCCTCTCCATTTCAAGATAAATATTCTATTCAGAAAATTTAAATAGAGTAGGCCCTCGACATTCGTGGGGGTTTCAATTATTATTCCAGTACAGTACCAAAGTTAATTCTGAGAATGTTTGTGTGTGAGATTTTATGTTCTGTAGCATGTTGAACAAACGATACCAAAAGGATAAACTTTATTACGCTTCATGTCCTTTTACATTGAACTTGGAGTGATGTCTCCAAGATGGCGCTGCCTAGAGGGCAACGTTGTGGAGTTCTCAGAGCCAAATTGTTTCCTTGTTCGTTTGAATTTGTTTGTTCATGTTTTGCACTATGCTCGTCTATGATCGGTCAACCCTACTACAGCTATGAGCAGCTTCGGCTTCGGGCAACTAAGCATGCAACAACTTCTATCGTGAGCCAATATGCTATGGGAGCTCAATGCTAACCACACCCCGGCGAACGATAAGCCCAGGCGGAGTTCTCAGAGTCTCCGGCGCTTGATTAGCACTTCCGGCCATACTGCTTGAAAATGTTCAGTCCCTGCTAAACAAGATGGACGAGCTTCATGCTCAGATTGCAGCACAGAGGGATCTACAGGACTGCGTTTCTGTGAAACATGGCTCGAGGAGAGTACACCCAATGAAGCGATTGCATCAGCCAGCTACACGGCCTTCATCCCCTGCAATCCCAAGCGCCGGAGTCGGAGCCGCACCCCGGCGATCAAAAAGTCCAGTTGAGCGTGCTTAGTTATACACGCCCGAAGATACGCCGATCTTATAGCTGTAGTAGAGTCGACCGGTCGTAGACGAATATAGTGCAAAACATGAACAAACAAAATAACGAATAAAACAAATTAAAACGAACAAAGAAACAATTTGACTCCAAGAACTCCACGAAGTCGCCCTCTGGGCAGCGCCATCTTGGAGACGTCACTCCAAGTTCAATGTAAAAGGACACGAAGAGTACTGTAATAAAGTTAATCCTTTTGGTATCGTTTGTTAAACATGCTACAGAACAAAATCTCACGCATAAACATGAACTTAGGTACTGTACTGGAATGATAATTGAAAAAGATTTTAATACAACAGTTCAGAGAAAAACCCGTCGTTTCTCAGGAGAAAGTCTTATTTCTTCAGAAGAGACATCCAGCATTTTCTATCGCTTAGCCAGAGAAGACGCATAGTGTTTGAGTGGTATCATAGAGCTTAACTGGTAATTAAAACACATGCTAAAAAAAAGAGGCTCATTGACAACTTGTGCACAAATGAGGAAAAAGGGCGGGGCATCAGCTCAACCAATCCGGAGAAATGAGGACAGCCATTGGCTGAATTTGAGTCATGTGCCGGTTGCTCATCAGTCAGCAAATACTCAAACCGTGGGAGCAAAACCACGAATAGTCAAGGGCCTACTGTAATAAAATAACACAGCTTTATAGAACTCTGTAACAAATAAGACGGTTATGAGGTAAAAACGACCTGAGTCAGCATAAGGAGCAAATCGAGAAAGAAATCAGGGTACCGAAAAAACATGTATCGTGGAGAGTGAAAAGCAGATGTGAAGGAAACACACGTTCTACACACCTTGGAGGATTTCCGCCGACTCCTGCGAGTCCACACCACCACAAGTCTGTCTGGTTGCCTTAAAAAAAAAGTAATGGAGAAGTAAGATGAATATAATAATTAACACAAGTTAATTATTTCAGAGAAAGTTAGATTATACACATGAACAAATACACGTGGTTTTACAGCAGCCATTTAATGCTTGATGAGCACAAACTGGAGATTAACAAAATATTTCATTCTATATGTAATTAATAAATGAGTAAAACATTATACAGTAGCAGTTGTGTGTGGGTTTTTGTTTGCTTGTTTGTTTTTGCGTATCCGCTGCCACATTTATGTAATTTATTCTTTTATCCAGGATGCATAGAACATGGTGGTAGATTTTGGAGCATGATGAACTGGGGTACAGGTACAGCTGTAAGACACCACCAGGAATAGCAGCAGTTCCTACACAAGCCACATTTTACTGAGTCAAAAAGAATCTAATTCAATCGTAATGAAACCGCCATCACTTTATTCAAGTTCTGTTATTCAGTCATGACAAAAAGCCTGAAGACCTTATACTGCATGTAAATTCAATTTCTTTTATATTTAATTTTTTAATTAATGTAAAATACAGGAAGACCAAGGCACTATAATCAATAATAAAGCTTTTCCCATCATTCAGAAATGCGTATTGCAGGGTTTAGTTGGGTTCATAAGAGCACTTTTTTTTTTTTTTTTTTTTAAAAAACATCAAATTATTTTAGCTACTACATTACCACATGTTCAGTATAAATCAGGCAGCATCAGTACCGCCTGGTCTATGTCCACTACCTAATATACTAGTCCTTCTCAAAAAATTAGCAGATTGTGATAAAGTTCATTATTTTCTGTAATGTACTGATAAACATTAGACTTTCATATATTTTAGATTCAAAAAAAGTAAAGAAAAACCAAAAATCCCTATCTCAAAATTAGCATATTTCACCCGACCAATAAAAAAAGTGCTTTTAATACAAAAAAAGTCAACCTTCAAATAATTATGTTCAGTTATGCACTCAATACTTGGTTGGGAATCCTTTTGCAGAAATGACTGCTTCAATGCGGCGTGGCATGGAGGCAATCAGCCTGTGGCACTGCTGAGGTGTTATGGAGGCCCAGGATGCTTCGATAGCGGCCTTAAGCTCATCCACAGTGTTGGGTCTGGTGTCTCTTCACAATATCCCACAGATTCTCTATGGGGTTCAGGTCAGGAGAGTTGGCAGGCCAATTGAGCACAGTAATACCATGGGCATTAAACCATTTCCCAGTGGTTTTGGCACTGTGAGCAGGTGCCAGGTCATGCTGAAGAATGAAATCTTCACCTCCATAAAGCTTTTCAGCAGATGGAAGCATGAAGTGCTCCAAAATCTCCTGATAGCTAGCTGCATTGACTCTGCCCTTGATAAAACACAGTGGACCAACACCAGCAGCTGACATGGCATCTCAGACCATCACTGACTGTGGGTACTTAAGACTGGACTTCAGGCATTTCCTTCTCCCCAGTCTTCCTCCAGACTCTGGCACCTTGATTTCTGAATGACATGCAAAATTTGCTTTCATCTGAAAAAAGTACTTTGGACCACTGAGCAATAGTCCAGTGGTGCTTCTCTGTAGCCCAGGTCAGGCGCTTCTGCCGCTGTTTCTGGTTCAAAAGTGGCTTGACCTGGGGAATGCGGCACCTGTACGCAGTCCACTGCTTCCACAGGTCCCCCAAGGTCTGGAATCGGCCCTTCGCCACAATCTTCCTCAGGGTCCGGTCACCTCTTCTGGTTGTGCAGCGTTTTCTGCCACACTTTTTCCTTCCCACAGATGTCCCACTGAGGTGCCTTGATACAGCACTCTGGGAACAGCCTATTCGCTCAGAGATTTCTTTCTGTGTCTTACCCTCTTGCTTGAGGATGTCACTGGTGGCCTTCTGGGCAGCAGTCAGGTCGGTAGTCTTACCCATGATTGCGGTTTTGAGTAATGAACCAGGCTGGGAGTTTTTAAAAGCCTCAGGAATCTTTTGCAGGTGTTTAGAATTAATTGCTTGATTCAGATGATTAGGTTAATTGCTCGTTTAGAGTACCTTTTCATGATATGCTAATTTTTTGAGATAGGAATTTTGGGTTTTCAATGAGCTGTATGCCAAAATCAGTATTAAAACAATAAAAGACCTGAAATATTTCAGTTGGTGTGCAATGAATCTAAAATATACGAAAGTTTCATTTTTATCAGGACATTACAGAAAATAGTGAACTTGATCACGATATGCTAATTTTTTTGAGAAAGACTAGTATGTCGATACCTGTGGCTCAGAAATGTTCTACACATAATGGCCGTTACATGTGTGTGTTGAATTTGTGACTATCCTATAACGTAAAACAATTGGGTACTTGAGAAAAAGATTTACAAAAATGTCAAGATGTCCAATAGAAATCAAAAGAGTCAGAAGTGTATTGGGGTAATTTATTGAACTTAACTTCCTTTACATGAAAATATAAAGGAACGAGCCCTCAAGGGGTGTCTACCATCAAAATACACTCGCACAGCCTTTGTTATCTAGGGCTTTTTGCTTCACATATCAACTGTGTGATTACACACACACAACATCAATCAATGTCAGTCTGATGTAGATGAACAGGGACACACCAGGCGCTTAGTGTCAGTCAGTTACACAGCTAGACAAACAAAGCGTTCGATGATTAGACAGTCACAAGGACAGAGAGAGCAAGACCGTCTCAGCTGAGCCTCTGTATTTGCAGTATTTGGAGCTGCAAAATTCCACCACAAATCAGATACAGTGACAACCACGGCTGTACACTCCTTATTTATCTGACAAGTCCCGTGAGGGGCATTTCTAAAGCCTCACACCACCAGTTTAAATAACTAAATCAATCACAAACCCTATCAATGAACAACTTGACAAACACCAAGAAATCAGCCCCCTGATGTATAACGGGGTATTAAAAAAAATCCACAGGGTCCTTTGCCATTACCACCACTGAGAAACCGGACGATCCAACAACCATTGCTCCGAGATTACTGACATGAGGGGTCAGGAACCTATGGCTCTTTTGATGACTGCATCTGGCTCTCAGATAAATCAGGTGGCCTTTCTTAACAGAATAACGAATACATAATTCCGCTGTCCTTTAAATGAAAATACGGAAAAAAATCCATCAAATAAAACAAAAACAGAAATAAATCTCACGCATTTCAATCTTCCTCTTTCTTCTTTTCCTTTCGGCTGCTCCCTTCAGGGGTCGCCACAGCAAATCATCCGCCTCCATCTCACCCTGTCCTCTGCATCTTTTTTGACTCCAACGACCTTCATGTCTTCCTTTACCACATCCATAAATCTCTTCTTTGGTCTTCCTCGAGGCCTTCTGCCTAGTAGTTCCAACCACAGCATCCTACTGCCAATATACTCACTATCCCTCCTCTGCACATGTCCAAACCATCTCAATCTAGCTTCTCTGACTTTGTCTCCAAAACATTTTACATGGGCTGTCCCTCTGATATACTCATTTCTGATCCTATCCATCCTCATTACTCCCAGAGAGAACCTCAACATTTTCATCTCCGTGACCTCCAGCTCTGCCTCCTGCCTTTTCCTCCGCGCCACTGTTTCTAAGCCATACAACATCGCTGGCCTCACCACCGTCTTGTACACTTTTCCTTTCATTCTTGCTGACACTCTCCTATCGCACATCACACCAGACACTTTTCTCCAACCATTCCAGCCTGCCTGCACACGCTTCTTCACCTCTTTTCCACACTCTCCATTGCTCTGGATTGTTGAGCCTAAGTACTTAAAATCCTCCACCTTCATTATCTCCGTTCCCTGTAACATCACCGTTCCTCCTGGGTCCTTCTCATTCACACACATGCATTCTGATTTTCTGAGGCTAACCTTCATTCCCCTCCTTTCCAGGGCATATCTCCACCTCTCTAGATTTTCCTGCACTTGTTCTCTGCTCTCACTGCAGATCACAATGTCATCTGAAAACATCATAGTCCATGGAGAATCTTGTCTCACCTCATCTGTCAGCTTGTCCATCACCATAGCAAACAAGAAGGGGCTCAGAGCTGACCCTTGATGCAGTCCCACCTCCACCTTGAATTCACCACTGTCTTACATCTCTCATACATGTCCTGCACCACTCTAACATACTTCTCTGCCACTCCAGACTTCCTCATGCAATACCACAGTTCTTCTCTTGGCACCCTGTCATATGCTTTCTCCAGATCCACAAAGGCACAATGCAGTTCCCTCTGACCTTCTCTGTACTTCTCTATTAACATCCTCAAAGCAAACTTTGCATCTGTGGTGCTCTTTCTTGGCATGAAACCAAACTGTTGTTCACAAATGCTGACCTCTGCCCTAAGTCTAGCTTCCACTATTCTTTCCCATAACTTCATCGTATGGCTCATCAACTTTATCCCTCTGTAGTTGCCGCAACTCTGCACGTCCCCCTTGTTCTTAAAAATGGGCACCAGCACACGTCTCCTCCACTCCTCCGGCATCTGCTCACTCTCTAGTACCGTGTTGAATGTTCTTGTCAGAAAATCTACTGCTACCTCTCCTAGACACTTCCATACCTCCACAGGTATATCACCAGGACCAACTGCCTTTCCATTCTTCATCCTCTTCAATGCCCTCCTCACTTCACCCTTACTGATCTTTGCTACATCCTGCTCCTCAATGGTCACCTCTTCTACTCTTTTTCTCTCTCTCATTTTCCTCATTCATCAGCTCTTCAAAGTACTCTTTCCATCTTCCCAGCACACCGCAGTCATCAGTCAATACATTTCCCTCTGTCCTTTATCAATCTAACTTGCTGCACATCCTTCCCATCTCTATCTCTTTGCTGTGCCAACCTGTACAGATCATTTTCTCCCTCCTTACTGTCCAACCTATCATACAAGTCATCATACGCCCTCTGTTTGACCTTAGCCACCGCTACCTTCGCCTTACGTTGTGTCTCCCTGTTCTCCCGTTTACTCTCTTCGGTCCTCTCAATGTCCCACTACTTCTTAGCTAACCTCTTCCTTTGTACACACTCCTGCACTTCCTCATTCCACCACCAAGTCTCCTTATCTACTTTCCTTCCAGAGGACACACCAAGTACTCTCCTACCCATCTCCCTGATCACATTTGCTGTGGTGGTCCAGTCATTTGAAAGCACTTCCTGGCCACCCAAAGCCTGTTTCAACTCCTCTTTGATGACAACACGACAGTCTTCCTTTTTCAGCTTCCACCACTTTGTCTTCTGCTCTGCCTTTGCCTTCTTCACCTCACCATCAGCATCATCCTGCATACCACCATCCTATGCTGTTTGGCCACACTCTCGCCCACTACTACTTTGCAGTCACTGACTTCCTTCAAATTACATCACCTACACAAGATGTAGTCTGCCTGTGTGCTCTTACCTCCGCTTTCAGAAGTCACCCTATGCTCCCGTTTCTTCTTGAAGAAAGTATTCACCACAGCCATTTCCATCCTTTTTGCAAAATCGATCAACATCTGTCCTTCTGTGTTCCTTTCCTGGATACCAAACCTGCCCATCACTTCCTCGTCCCCTCTGTTGCCTGCACCAACATGTCCATTGAAGTCTGCACCAATGACCACTATCACCTCTGGGGGTACTCTGCATCACTTCATCTAAGTCACTCCAGAATCTCTCCTTCTCTTTTAGCTCACATCCTGCCTGTGGGGCATAAGCACTAACAACATTGAACATCACACCTTCAATTTTTAACTTGAGACTCATCACTCTGTCTGACACTCTTCACTTCTAGAACATTCCTGACACACCCCTCCTTCAAGATGACTCCCACTCCATTTCTCTTCCCATCAACACCATGAAAAAACAGCTTAAACCCTGCTCCTAAACTTCTAGCCTTGCTACCTTTCCACATGGTCTCCTGAACACACAGTATGTCCACCTTCCTCCTCTGCATCATGTCAGCCAGCTCTCTACCTTTTCTTTGCATACTTCCAACATTCAAAGTCCCCACTCTCAGTCCTAGACTCATGCCTTTCCTCTTCTCTCTCTGCCTACGCACACGCCTCCCGCCTCTCCTTCTTCGACCAACAGTAGTCCAATTTCCATCAGCACCCTGTTGATTGACAGCACTGATGGCGGTCGTCGTTAACTCGGGCCTCGACCGATCCGGTATGGGAGTAATCTGATTTGCATCATAAAAGTTTGGCATTGGTTTTACGTCGGATGCCCTTCCTGACACAACCCTCTGCATTTCTCCGGGCTTGGTACCGGCATAAGGGGGAGAGTCACTGGTTAGTGCCCCCCCGCCTCATGGCTGCATTTCACGCATTTCAATCTATTTTCAATGCCACTTGTCGCCATGGCGCACAGCCAATCCTGTCTGTAATCCAGTGTGTTCAGGGGCCGATACCTTGAAACTCCAATAAAATTCCCCTTGTTGTGATCAGCTCATGTGCAAGAAGCCAAGCAGCACTGGCAAGCAAAACACAAATAGACAAACATGAAAAAACTTCGACACGCAGACCAGCTGATAGGAAGCGCATCCCAAGTTTTGGCTGTCACAAACACTGCAGTGTGAGTCATGTCATATTGACCATGTTTGGCTCCACATGCGCACGCGAGCAGTCCTTCTCTCACCTGAAAAGCATTAAGACCAACCTGCTGTCATGTGTAATAGATGGAAGCCTAAACACCTGCATGGAGCTGAACCTCAGCACGTATCAACCAGACTATAAAGCCATCAGCAAAACCATGCAGCACCAGAAGTCGCATTAATAGTAAGAAGAACTTTTCTTATTAATAAATAACTTAATTTATTTTAAACAACATTGTTATAATGAAGTCTTATTATACTCTCAAATTGTTGGTCTCAGTTTATTTCTTTTTGGCTCTCTTAGTCAAAAAGGTTCCCGACCCCCGACTTTCAATACTGCATACCATTGATACACCATCAGCATGTGTACACACACACACACACACACACACACACACACACACACACACACGAGAAAGAGAGGAAAAGAATTCCATCACAAGGAAGATGACAACAGATGATAAAAGAAAAGGAAACCAGGCACTCAAACTCCCACTGAAAGTGGGTACCGTCACCGAGACATGATCCATTCAGGAATTGTGTCACAGCTAAGCCTCACGACTGAAAATACTCAAACTTCAACCTGCAAATGCAGCCCTTGCAACCAAATACTAATGCTGAATAAATGTAATTGAGTTAAAAGTTAATTTCATTCCAACACCTTTGTTTTGACACACAACCCGGTTGCAAGATCTTGTCCATGAAATCGGGTCGTGCGTTGCAACGATCTGACAAACTTGGTCTAAATCATTACCATATTCAGCAGTGACTCTCCAGATTTCCATACACACCCGGTTTGTGAGGGATACATTTTGCAGGTTTTTTTTTTTTTTTTTAACTTCATATTCATAAATATCCCCAAGATGATTTCTAGTTCTTTAAAAATTGGTAGAATAAAATAACCCCATAAACTAGGGACAAAAAAAAATGTTGATATTTTTTATCTAGTTTAAAATGAAACTTGAATCGAAACTCCAGAATAAACTAATAAACTAGCGCGACGCACCAGGCAAAGCAATTGCGGGCCACCCCTTAAAAAAAAAAAAAAAAGTGGTACTGGGCATCACACGTCAAGATGGCAGCCACCATGATGGACATGTCTGAGCAGGATACCGTCATTTCATGGCTGAGTAATATATATTTCTACAATCGGAATATAACCTTTATTGTGTATAAAATTTTCTGGTGTGGCTGTTTTGTTGATCTTGTGATAAATAAAGACTTTGACTCTGAATTGATCAGGTCACTCGGCTCGCTGGTTAAACATGAACAGAATTGGCACTTCCGACTTCCCGCAGATTTTTATTTCATTTATGGGTTCCAATTTCAAAATCAACAGATAGGACATGTTCCTCAGATGTAAATTAAGACTCCAACTCAGTCGGCGGCTATTTAAGAGTGTTTTGATGGATAAATCTACGTTCATTCCTGTGCCGTTGATGTGATCACGTGACCTAATCACATGCTGTGATTAGAGAAATAAGCAAACAAACGCTTGTGATATTGTTCATAATTACTTTTTCATTTAAGCTTTATAAAGTCATTTTATTTACAGACAACCTACATTATATGATGCATACAGTCGTGTCTAAAATTAGCTGCTGTATGTGTACTCGAGGCCACGCCCCCAGTCACTCAAAGTAGAATGATCATCATTATCAAAGATAGGATTGTTTATTCATATGATCCGTTTCTTTTTCCAGTGAATCAAGAGTACAAATACTCTGAAAAAGATTGTAAATTATTACAATACTCTGAATTTCCCAAAGGGATTATCTATTAATCTTTTCCAACATTTTCCCATTTAACACGTTTGACCTCCTTCACAGCTAAACCCATGGTAGATTGCCTACAGCTGATGTTTCCAATTGGTTAAGCAGGTAATTTTCCTTTAGAAACAAAAGTTTCAGGCTGTTGGCTTGGTTGGTTGAAGTTCAATGGATTTTCAAAATTTGACGATTGTCGTACGTCACTAATCTGACGTCCTTTAAACCCCAAACCATGGTAGGTAACCCAAAACTGATGGTTCAAATGGATTAAGCAGGTCTTTTTCCCTTGGAAACAAAAGTATTAAGGTATTGACTTTGTTTGGTTAAATTTGAAGGAATTTTCAAAAGATTCAATTTGGTGCTACCATAAAACCATTGGGGGGGGGGGGCATTTTGAAATGGCTTTTACTACAAAACCTATTAGCTGATGGGCCTGAAACGTCATAATGCAGAACTAGGTTTTAGAAATGACTGAGAAATGGCATTAAGTATTTGTAGAAAGTAAGATTTCTTGTTTCATAGTCTCCCCAAATGTGTCCCAAATGATGTCTGAGCCAGGGGCCTGAAGTGGGGGTAATAGAGCCTGTTCCATCTCGGAAACCGTTCAAGATAACTGCATGAAATCGAGACTGGTGATTTGGAATGGCAAATCCAACAAATAGAACCTAAACCATCCATTTATGACGACTCTTTTCGTTACCGGTACCTACTGAGAGGAATGTCTCCAGCAGGAATAAATACACAAAGAGTCGAGCTGTGGATCACTCATCCTCGAGGGGAAATGTGACTTGAAAAAGGTCATCTATTGTGGCACTACATTTCTGACCATCACGCACACACCCAAACATTATCCTTCATATCGAGCTCAGTCTGTGTGCAAACATGATGGAAGCACTTCACTGAAAATATCACCACACCACCAGGTTTCTGCTGTAACCCGTGTTCAGATTAATGTTGGTATGGAAACAGTGTGAATGAGTAAGTGGGTTTCTTAAGCACTCGGGAGGAGCAGGAAAGGAGATTAAGAAGAAGAAAACTTGAAATTGCTGAAAAACTGCTTTAAAAAGAAATTAAACCCAGATTGAAATTTGGAAACCAAGTAAAAACCACCTGATAATGAAAATATACACATGTTCATGTGTAACACGAGTTCAATCCGTTCCTTTCACTTTGATAGCCCCCCACACACACCTCTTATGAGCCCTCAATCTGATGCACCGTAGATATCACTGCTCATAAATGCAGAATTCTACAGCAGTTTGCTGAGCCATGTGAAATCCATTTCTTCATTCCATCCATCTTGTACAATTAGACCTTCATTTCCTTCAAAGACCCCGATACGGATCAACAAACAAACAAGCTCATGGACAAGTCACCAGTCAGGCAGATAATCAAATAGGCTGGCAGATGAAGAGACTAAAATTAAACAAGCGTCACTGCAGTCACATTCAACACGATACACACACAGACACACCGAGACGGTCCGAGGAAGTAAACAAAGAGGAGACGATCAGTTTACCAGTCAGAACCTATGAAGACAACTATTATAAACACACTGTATATATTTCAGTATTCAGTCCGGGAGCTCAGACTGGAGAGGCAATGCGTTGATAGGAAATGAGCTCGTGAGTCCTTCGTTATCACTGAACTGGAACACATCTGTGGCTAAACAAGTTTCAGTGGTGGTTTAAAGCACACATGAGCAAACTCTGGCCCAGTAGGCTTTTTAATACATCCCACCCAATTTGTCCAATTTAAAACAATAACAATTCAAAATCATACAAGCACTCATTTATTTCATTTCAACTTATCCCTGCAAAGCCCACGTTTCCCCAATAGATGGCACACCTACCATTGGTGCACCTTTGTTGGAGTGTAACGCATGACTCAATTTTACTTGCATTTTCCTGCTGCCATGACAAACACCCAAGATCTATCCTGAGAATTGCCACAACAAAACTAACTCCAGACTTTGATGCACTGGCAAAAAAAGGGAGACCAACAACACTGGTCCCACTGCAATTGGTGAGGTTTTCTGCTGTGTTACGGGGAAAAAATGCATATGGAAAGTTTCAGATTTAGTCACTTCGAAATAGAAATTACTTTATATTTAGTAAAGACCTGAGAAATGTTACGAAGTTTTCACACCAGGACTGAATCCTCGAGGCAGGGTCTGTACCGGAACATGTGCCCTTCAAACAAAGGTTATTTAATTACCATGATTAAAATGAGGAAAAAAACGTGAGAAGTAGAGATGTTCGGTTCCAAAATCGTTGATCGGTTGCGGTTGGGTTTCCATTTTCCCAATAAAAAGTTACATCTACACCAACTCTACAGAACTTTTAGATATTAATTATTGGTAAAATGTTGGCATTGTTGGAGCACCAGTGAGTGATATTTAGTACTTCTAAAATTTACACAACGGGTACTCGTTCCACTGAAATTTAGACTGGAAAATTAAAAAAAAAAAAAAAAAAAAAAAAAAGTGACGGCAAGTGTTACGTGGTTTATGCATTTTTTATTATGAAAATAGATCTATTATACACCATTAAATTCATTTAACAACTAAACTGAATTTAACAAGTACTGTAATCATGTAGACATCATGCATTAGCATTACATTTTAAAGATTATATATCTTTTCAACCACTTACTGATATCAGCCATAAACTACGAAAAATACTAAATACCTAGAGTAGCGTTATACACACAATTAACCAATAACAAACCTAAGTAGGGGGCCGACTATATTGGTCGTAGGATGCTGAGGTTGGAACTACCAGGCAGAAGGCCTAGAGGAAGTCCAAAGAGATTTATGGATGCAGTGAAGGAGGACATGAAGGTAGTAAGAGTAGAAGATGCAGAGAATAGGCCAAGTTGTTATCAATTATATGTTGTTATTTCTTTAAATATACAGAAAAATTATTTCATAATTTTTTTCGTAATGTTTTTAAATTGGCGTAGTACTTCAGTTATTTTCTGTGACATCCCCTCTAGGAAGTAGGGCCCCCCCCCCAGCACCACTATAAATGGTTTTATTTGTCTATAAGATTGTTACAATATGTTACCTGCATGTAAATATAAAAATAATGGAAGAGTCACATGGGGTGACTCAGCTGTTTGAGGCTGGAATTTTCCATGAGGGGACCTAGTTGCCCATGCACCCTGGTGGCGGGTCAGGTGATTGTGGAATTTTCCAGAATGGAAAATTCCCAAACAGTAGGGAATCTATATTAAAGGACCTGTTGATCCAGTCTCCTCCAGTCTCTTGGGCCTCTTCGGGCAGATCATCTAAGGGGACTCATCTCGGCGGATCAACTCGAACCATGGACGCTTCACCCAAGTTTCATTGTTCGGGACTTCACCGTCAAAGTCCATCATCCACGTCCACACACAGCCCACGCGAGGATGGTCATCATTTGTTTCGGCCGACACGCGGGATGGCAAGCCTTTTCCCGCCAGCACATGCGCAATCTCTAAATTTACCCTACTGCGGGTGCTTGGTGACTATGGGACCCTTTGTTAATTTGTATGTGGTTTAGCTGTAAGATGCAAGTTGTGAATTTTGTCTTATTTTGTTCGTAGTATTGAAGTGTATATAGTTTATGTTGTGGTCTGTCATGCTTTGCTGATTTCATGGGGCAATTTCAATCATCTAAATTTTCCTATCCGTAACAAGTGGGGGCTCATCTGATAGAATCCATTAGGTATACGTAACAATATTATGCAGAAGTGTATTCATGTTTAATATTAAAAAAAAAAAAAAAGCATTAAATAATGGGGGGGGGGGATTAATTCTTGTACAGTATGGAAAAAAAATATATGCACGTTCTCCAGGGTCATACACGTTCCCCCGGCATCACACCGTGCCCCCCAAGGGCATGCACCACTACTTGAGAAGCACTTAATTAGCAGCAGCCCCAGCAAATTATACATATGCATCATCACGGCATTATTGGCACATGATTCAAATTTAGCGAATGGCTGAGAGCTTTTGTTTCTCTCTCCAGCGGATTGGTTTCAGATGTGTATACCTCGTGATTGCTTGAATTGTAAGTTCAAGTTTAGTGTGTTTTTAATTATTATTAAAGCCCTATGATTACATGCGGTAATGATCAACCGGAAATAAAATACACAAACATATTCTATAGACAGTCTTACTCCTTAATACAGTATTCATGTAGTCAGACAGAGTGATGAGTCTCAAGTTAGAAATTGAAGGTGTAATGCTCAATGTTGTTAGTGCTTATGCCCCACAGGCAGGATGTGAGCTAGAAGAGAAGGAGAGATTCTGGGGTGATTTAGATGAAGTGATGCAGAGTACCACCAGAGGTGAAAGAGTGGTCATTGGTGCAGACTTCAATGGACATGTTGGTGCAGGAAACAGAGGGGACGAGGAAGTGATGGGCAGGTTTGGTATCCAGGACAGGAACGCAGAAGGACAGATGTTGATAGATTTTGCAAAAAGGATGGAAATGGCTGTGGTGAATACTTTCTTCGAGAAGAAACAGGAGCATAGGGTGACTTATAAAAGCGGAGGTAGGAGCACACAGGTAGACTACATCTTGTGTAGGCGATGTAATTTGAAGGAAGTCAGTGACTGCAAAGTCATCGTGGGTGAGAGTGTTGCCAAACAGCATAGGATGGTGGTGTGCAGGATGACTCTGATGGTGAGAAAGGTGAAAAAGGCAAAGGCAGAGCAGAAGACAAGGTGGTGGAAGCTGAAAAAGGAAGAGTGTCGTGTTGTCTTCAAGGAGGAGTTGAAACAGGCTTTGGGTGGCCAGGAAGTGCTTCCAAATGACTGGACAACCACAGCAAATGTGATCAGGGACACAGGTAGGAGAGTACTTGGTGTGTCCTCTGGAAGGAAAGTAGATAAGGAGGCTTGGTGGTGGAATGAGGAAGTGCAGGAGTGTGTACAAAGGAAGAGGTTAGCTAAGAAAAAGTGGGACATTGAGAGGACCGAAGAGAGTAAACAGGAGTACAGGGAGACACAGCGTAAGGCGAAAGTAGCAGTGGCTAAGGCCAAACAGAGGGCATATGATGACTTGTATGATAGGTTGGATAGTAAAGAGGGAGAAAATGATCTATACAGGTTGGCACAGCAGAGAAATAGAGATGGGAAGGACGTGCAGCAAGTTAGATTGATAAAGGACAGAGAGGGAACTCTATTGACTAATGACAGAAGTGTGCTGGAAAGATGGAAAGAGTACTTTGAAGAGCTGATGAATGAGGAAAATGAGAGAGAAAAAAAGAGTAGAAGAGGTAACCATTGAGGAGCAGGATGTAGCAAAGATCAGTAAGGGTGAAGTGAGAAGGGCATTGAAGAGGATGAAGAATGGAAAGGCAGTTGGTCCTGATGATATACCTGTGGAGGTATGGAAATGTCTAGGAGAGGTAGCAGTAGATTTTCTGACAAGAACATTCAACACGGTACTAGAGAGTGAGCAGATGCCGGAGGAGTGGAGGAGAAGTGTGCTGGTGCCCATTTTTAAGAACAAGGGAGACGTGCAGAGTTGCAGCAACTACAGAGGGATAAAGTTGATGAGCCATACGATGAAGTTATGGGAAAGAATAGTGGAAGCTAGACTAAGGGCAGAGGTCAGCATTTGTGAACAACAGTTTGGTTTCATGCCAAGAAAGAGCACCACAGATGCAATGTTTGCCTTGAGGATGTTAATAGAGAAGTACAGAGAAGGTCAGAGGGAGCTACATTGTGCCTTTGTGGATCTGGAAAAAGCATATGACAGGGTGCCAAGAGAAGAACTGTGGTATTGCATGAGGAAGTCTGGAGTGGCAGAGAAGTATGTTAGAGTGGTGCAGGACATGTATGAGAGATGTAAGACAGTGGTGAGGTGTGCTGTCGGTCTGACCGACGAATTCAAGGTGGAGGTGGGACTGCATCAAGGGTCAGCTCTGAGCCCTTCTTGTTTGCTATGGTAATGGACAGGCTGACAGACGAGGTGAGACAAGAATCTCCATGGACTATGATGTTTGCAGATGACATCATGATCTGTAGTGAGAGCAGAGAACAAGTGCAGGAAAATCTAGAGAGGTGGAGGTATGCCCTGGAAAGGAGAGGAATGAAGGTTAGCCTCAGAAAATCAGAATACATGTGTGTGAATGAGAAGGACCCAGGAGGAACGGTGATGTTACAGGGAGCAGAGATAACGAAGGTGGAGGATTTTAAGTACTTAGGCTCAACAATCCAGAGCAATGGAGAGTGTGGAAAAGAGGTGAAGAAGCGTGTGCAGGCAGGCTGGAATGGTTGGAGAAAAGTATCCGGTGTGATGTGCGATAGGAGAGTGTCAGCAAGAATGAAGGGAAAAGTGTACAAGATGGTGGTGAGGCCAGCGATGTTGTATGGCTTAGAAACAGTGGCGCTGAGGAAAAGGCAGGAGGCAGAGCTGGAGGTCACGGAGATGAAAATGTTGAGGTTCTCCCTGGGAGTAACGAGGATGGATAGGATCAGAAATGAGTATATCAGAGGGACAGCCCACGTAAGATGTTTTGGAGACAAAGTCAGAGAGGCTAGATTGAGATGGTTTGGACATGTACAGAGGAGGGATAGTGAGTATATTGGCAGTAGGATGCTGAGGTTGGAACTACCAGGCAGAAGGCCTCGAGGAAGACCGAAGAAGAGATTTATGGATGTGGTGAAGGAAGACATGAAGGTCGTTGGAGTCAGAAAAGAAGATGCGGAGGACAGGGTGAGGTGGAGGCAGATGATTTGCTGTGGCGACCCCTGAAGGGAGCAGCCGAAAGTAAAAGAAGAAGAAGAAGAAGATGTAGTAAAATGTAGTAATGATTAAGAAAAACTTAATTTTGTACTGTGATATTTATTAATAAAATATAAACATTATACAGCATTTATCTATCTATCTAGTGCCCGAGTCGTAGGATGACCATTGGCAACCCGCCATGAAGGATAACGACCTTATCATCTTCATGGAGGTTTTTCTTGGCAGGATTAGTGCAATGGCACGATGCGAACCTTTTAGAACGGCCATTTAACCTACTGTGCATGTCGTTGGCTTGTCGGATGAAACCAGAGCACCCGGAGGAAACCAACGCAAGCACAGGGAGAACATGCAAACTCCACACAGAAATGCCCAGGCCGGGAATCGAACCCAGGCCTTCTTGCTGTGAGGCAGACGTGTTGTCTATATATATATACACACACACAAAAATAAAAGGACAGGACATTATAGAAGATATAGATATATAAGACTTCTTCTATAATCACCTGAAGAGAGAGGATGGTTTCACCACCCCTCGAAACAGATCTGTAGTGATAAATGGAGTTTCAATAGAAAGTCTTTGTCCTGTCCTTTTATTTTTGTTTATTTGCTCTACCAAAAAGTATTGAGCACTCTCCTACGGAAGGATCTACTCAGAAAATCATATATATATATATATATATATATATATATATATATATATAAACACATATTTGAACAACATACAGCGCTGTGGGCATTTTTGAAAACTACTAGAGGGATAAATTGCATTACAGTTCTATTTGTGAGGCAGCGTGAGATGGCAGAGTGGATTTATTAGTCAAAGGGGAAGCACTTAAGCAGTGCGTTTCAACTGAGGTAAGTGTGCGGTTTGTGTTTATAGGGAGTAGATGAGAGGACTGAATTCAGGTATGAACTGCATTCAACCCAAGCAGCTCAGCCACGCCACTCACCCGGAGCGGTGAGAAAACAGTTAGAGAATACATCCCTCAAAATCAGTCTCCCAAAAACACAGACCGTAACAAAAAGAACATGAAATGTAATAAACTGGATAAACAATGCATTATTCCTCTTCAGGCACTTCACAGGAAACTCGTTTCTTCAGGAGAAAGTCTAATTTCTTCAGGAGAGAGAGCCAACGTCATTACCTTTTTCTGGCTTAGCCGGCGTTTGAGTGGCATCATAGAACTTAACTGATAATTGATACACACTAAAAATGGCTCATTGTCAACTTGTGCGCGAATGAGGAAAGGGGGGGGGTATACAACATCTCAACCAATCAGCAGGAAGGAGGACAGCCATTGGCCGAATTTGAATCACGTGACAGTTACTCGGCAATCCGTGAATGCAAAACTGCGAATAGTCAAGGGCCTACTGTACCAATAACAATAATACAGTGGTACCTCACCTTACGATAGACCCAGCAAACGAAAAATCCAGGTTACGAAAAACATTTTCCAAAATTTTTTGTCTCTGTATATAAAACAAGTTCTCCTTACGAAACGCACCATTCAAACAAATGCGGCGTTCAAACAATGCACAAGCTGCTCTCCCATTGACTATCTTCCAACATCCAGCCCCACTGGCCTCCCATTGGCTAGTAGGGATGACACAGCTCCCTCCCATTGGCTATTTCCCAACATCCCGCCCAGCTGGCCTCCCATTGGTTAGGAGGGATGACGCAGCTCCCTTGAGCAGCAGGTTGTTTCATGAGTTTTTCAAGTGTGCTCATTGCAACTTTATTTTTTGGCTCAGGCTTTTAACCTTGCATAAACAGTTGTAAGAGTATAACTCTGCTTAAACGACACGGTCAATTAAAAAAAAAAAAAAAAATTATATATATATATATATATATATATATATATATATATACACACACACACATATTTCAAACAATGCATGGTTGCTCTCATTAACTAGCTCCCAACATCCCACCCCACTGACCTCCCATTGGCTAGGAGGGATGACGCAGCTCAGTTGAGCAGCAGCTTGTTTTTCGAGTGTGCTCATTGTAACCATTTTTTTGGCTCAAGCTTTTAACGTTGCATAAACATTTGTAAGATTATAACTCCGCTAAGAAGACATGGTCAAAACGAAGTACCTTTAAAAAGGTATGCTTTTATAATTTTTAAAGGGTAGTATTGGGGGCCTTGGAACAAAGCAAGCGTTTTATATGCAAAATGCGGTTCTCCTCACGAAAAATCCAGGTTACGGAAAAGGCTCTGGAACGGATTCATTTTGTAAGGTGAGGTGCCACTGTACAGGAATCCCTTGTTACTTCGCGCTTGAATTCATGCGGCTTCAGGGCATCGCGGTTTTTTTTTCATTTTCAAATTAAAAAAATAAGAAATTTATGGAAGAATAGGGGGGGAAAGTTGAGGAAAATGCCACAAAAACAAGGCCAATTATGAAAAGAAAAAAAAACACCCTAAACCAATCAAACAAAAAATAACCCAAAACCTCCCATCAAAACTAGTTACATTGTTGTGAGGTGCGTATCTGACTGCATGCAAGCACATCTGCATGCGTGCGTATCTGTATTTATATCTTATGCATTATTTTTTAATGCTTAATTGTTATTATAAGCATTGAATATGTATTTATTGATATTATATACACAGACATGTACATATATGTCAGTCGGGGGGGGGGGGGGGTGATCTTACTTCACGGATTTCAGCGATCGCGTGGAGATCTTGGGTCCCAATTAACCACGGAAAGTGAGGGATCATTGTACATTGCTTCTGGACTCCACTCAGGTCGCACATCTTCTCCGGCTCTCCTGCTGTCACAGTGTGTTTCTCACCCAGAGACTGAAAACCTCCAGTAATGGAACCCAAAACTGAACTAAATTATGTTGATGACTTCACTGAGCCTCCTCAGACTCCGAAAAAGCAGCCCTTTATCCATTTACACTTATAAAATCAACACACACACCCCTCCCTGCAGCAAACTGTAATGAAGATTTTCCTTTGAGCTTTTGATGGAGCCGTTTAAACAGCTTTATTGGCCTCATTACATGAGATTTTCAACAAGAATACAGAGGACCACTTTTTGGGGGGTGGGTGCATGAGAATCATTTGGGAGAAATGAAATTTTTGTTGCAGCATGATGCTTTCTTGCAAGATTCTGCAAATTCGGCAGGTTTCCCCTCCCACACGCTTTTTTCCTAATTAAAGTTTATGTAGTTAGTCTGGATAGGAAACAACCACCACCACCAAAAAAAAAACCCAACACACAGTGTGCCAAGATATTGCTGTGTGTATTGCAATTTTCTAATCACCACTGATGAACCTTGATACACTGAGTCAACACCGGTTACTCCGATCCAGGTAAGAACTCTGGACATGCTGTGTAACGACTTACTTTTATCTGATTTATTGCCATCTGGAGTTGGGCTCAGACTTGGGCTTTGGTTTCACCAAATATGGGCATGATCAGAAATTAATCAGGGCTGCCATGGGCTGTGATCAAGCAATGCTCATGGGGGAAGCGGGGGTGTTTGGAAACTTAGACACCTCAAAAGTCACACCTGTACATTCTTCCTTGAACATCGCAGTTCAGGTTTACTCCCATAGTACAGTTATAATAACTTATTCATGTCGCTTCACTACTAAAAACGCAAACACTTAAGCAGCATGAAACTGCAGTGTAGCTCGGAACACTCCCAAACACATGACCTAAAATGCCTATAAAACTCCATTCTGGACCAGAAGGGCTGGGAGGTACCACCAGATCATTTCAAGTTAGCTTCACAAGACATGTTTCTCCTCCTGAACAGATCACATGACAACTTTTGATAACGATACAGGCCAATACAGCAGAGTTCTGGGAAGGATGAAAGGATGCCCATAATGATGAGAAGATCCATGAGACTCTGGGCTTGGTGAATATTCAATCTGAAAGTTTCCATTGTGCTGGAACTTTCATTGGAAAATTCAAAGCAAATAAAATAAAAATTAGGAGCAGGGCATTACCGTCGGCAGGAGGATGTTCCAGAGCGGTTGAACCTCTCCGACATGGCAGAATGTGTTGCACTCAGGAACCCTCCCATGAGGTATGTAAAAATTAGGTGGTGTGAGCTGGCAGTACTTTATATCAGGTGCATGAGCATTCAGGACCACGGTGCCATTTCAGGGAGATATCACTTCGGGGGTTTCCACAGGCTCATTTACATTTAAGCAGACGCACTTATCCAGACTTCGTTAACCTTTTATACAACAATGGTGGTACTAGGGATTGAACCAAACACTTTTGGATCAGTAACCCATTGCCATCACCACTAAGCCACCAGTGCCACTATATTAGGCCTCAGGATGATTGATGTTCACAAGTTACCATATTAGCTTGGTATTAATTATAGTAGGCCCTTGACCATTCGCAGACCAGCGCTTGCGCCCCCACATACTCATGGATTGGCAACAAACCCGGAAGTTACTGGTATGTAATTCAAAATTAGCCAATGGCTGAGAGCTTTTGTTTCTCCTGCATGCTAATTGGTTGCAGATGATATGTGCAAAGAGAGGGGGGGTATACACATGTCATCAACGTGACTGCTTGTATTGTGAATTCACTTTTTTAGTGTGTTTTTAATGATTATTTAAACCCTGTGATGTCACTTACATGCCCTGCATCTTCTCTAGCTTCTGGTAAGAAGCATAAGCGCTTTATTCATTAATAAATATCATAATGCAAAATGAAAGTTTTTACTTATCATTACGACCTTTTACCACATTAATACTGTATTAATGAGCAAGACTGACTATAGAATATGTTTAAGAAGCATATTTTAGTGCATGTAATATCATACATAGGGTTTTAAAATGTCAATAACTCGCAGACTTTCTTGATTCGTGAGAAGGGCCGGAACTGAACCATCGCAAAAAATGTACTGTATTACCCTTCAACTTTAAATGTTTTCTTTAATGCCAAATATATACATTTCTACAAAGAAAGTCAAAAGAACTTTATTACTACTTCCCGGTTCGGCCCAAACCACCTGACGCAGTTCAAAAACTCAACATGGTTCTCTGACAGCGTGGTGACACCTGAAGTCTCATTAAAACAGAGGAAATCGCCAGAAATGACCACAGGAGTCCCAGATGAACATGCAAGTCAATCAATCGGTGATGTTTTTGTGCAAGTCATGTGACACTGGTTGGACTTTATGACACAGGGCAACACAAAGTCTGGCCCCGGGTGGGACATCCTACAAAAGAAAGAGATGACAGCAAACACTCAGACACTGACCCACAGCTGTCCATCACATCAAACAACGGGTGAGGCTGTCACAATGAACTCCGCTGTGGTTCCTGTCTCAGGGCAGGATGGAAACTTTCCATCACAACATGAACATTTGAAACCACTGAAATGCAACTCCATCTCTCGCTCTCACACACACTTCGAGGTCACCAACGGTTACCAGCCTTTCAGCACACCAACAGTGGGTAAATACACATCTTTCACAGAGCAGCTTCCTTCTGCAATTTCTGTCCCATGTAACAGAGACACCCAAGAGCGGCTGCTCCAGACATCAACAACACAGCTCAGGAAAGAGAGAGACACACATTCTATCATACTTCCCATCCTCCATGCAGCTTCACCAGCACAAGGCATTACATTCTCATCATTCTTTCACCTCACACTCACATCTGCAATACCTCCGGTATATGTTTCTGTTAACCAAAAAACATAAGTACTGTATGCTTCATTCATCAGAGGTCCCAAGAGCACCACAAAGGCTATTACACCTGCACAAATGATCAAAATTGATGCAAATTGTTCAACTTGAAACTTTTAACACATGAAAAAAAAGTAAAAAAGTTAAGATGACAGTCATGTTTAACTAAATAATAAATCTGCACAAGCTCGCATACATTTAATATTACCACACGGCAAAAGGTTGGATTCTAGAAAGTTCAACACCTTCAACCCCAAGAAACAATAATCCTGTTATATCCAAGGGTACAATGGTCTGGAAAAAAGTACTGGAAAATTATGGGAAATATTCCAAGTTGGCAAGGAGAATTTCCATGGGAATGTACAAGGACGGTGTTAATTGAAAAATTGAGGTAGATTATTTGAACTGTGTCAGAGATGCAGTCAAACAACGATGTTTCTCAGAAACATGTCTGAATTTGCAGAAATCTCTCTTTTTTTTTTTTTTTAAATCAACATCAGCTTGAATTGTTTTCTTCAAAATATATTTAGTACCCAATATATAACTTGGATATAAACAGAAGCTCCCTGTCATGCACCGACATTCAAGTTTATGACTTTTTGGTTTATACCAGTGTAAAAGCTTCCAATTTTTGAAATTTACTCATTTATTTCCAAATGATGGATTTAAACTCAATCAAGCGTTCTGGACATAAGTTCTAGTCGAAACTGTATGCAGACCGGCTCACTGCCCCCCCCCTCTACACCAGAGTCTACAACCGGTAGTACTTAACTCCTAACCCACTAAACCAGTCTGAGACTGAAAGTATTGTTAAAAAGATTTTTAAACATTTTGGACATAAATATAAAAGTGAAGCCTAAAACATTTAACTCAAACCAGATGTCAGAATGACATTTTTTTTCCATGATACCAATGGTAAATTAGGAGGAGTCATAGCCTAATGGTTAGAAAAGCAGCTTTGGAACCAAAAGGTCATTGGTTCGATTCCCAAACCAATGGGAAAAATGTGTGGTGGTGGGGAAGTGAGCTGCACCCTGCCTTCCACCCCATTCATCATTGGAGTGCCCTTGATCCCGGCACCTAACCCACAACTGCTCTCTGGATGCCCCAATGTGTGGCAGCCTACTGCTCTGGGTGTTTGTGATTGCTCTGGATGGGCCATATTCAGAGGCAATAATTTCTTTTAAACGAATAGAGTCATCTTCCTCCGCTTTATCCGGGGCGGGTCGGAGAGGCAGCAGCCCATGCAAGGAGCTTTAATGCTTTTGCATGGCACTTTCTTGCTTCCTTTTGTGCATCCTGAACTGTCCTTCAGGAGGCTGCCTTGGAAAGTTTGTTGTCCTTCTGGATGCTGGGTCGATTCAGTTGAGGCTCAGATTCATGGTTTTAAATTTCCAACATTAATGAGCTAATTACACGAGCACACACTCCCGCTGCTGTTTACAAACACTGAATAACAATGCCTATTTATACGAGTTAATTATGAAAAACTGGTGAGTTAATGCGGCAATAATTTACTTATTCTAACATCAGAAAAATGGTTCAGTGACCATAGAATCGACTCATTTGATTCAGTTCACAGAATAAACACATGCATGCATTCACAATAATTCAAAAAACATAATCGGAAACTAGACTACAAAATTCTAAAACATACTCAAAATTAACTACTCGATCAGCGACAGAAACTGGTTGTTTCACTGGGTCTTTTCTTTGCATGGAAGTTTCTGGTCGAACGGCAAACAAAGGGTCAAGTCCGTAGGGTTCTGGAATCTTCGTTTGAACACCAAATGTTCCGGGAATTGAATGATACGGTTCCCTTTTCCATCCATTCCCACCTAAAATTGTTTTTCACGACTTTGTCTCTCTATTTGGTTCGAGCAGAATCTTTTCTCTGGATCACCGACATCCTGTCGATAGATGAACAGATTGGAAGTGGCGAATGTCTATGTGCATGTTTCAACATCAGCGATTGGCTATTAGAACAATGACGTGGAAGAAACAGGTCATTGTATTAGAAAGCCATCAGCAGGAACATTTCAAGAGAGGTCATATTATGCAAAACTCGGAACGGAATAAAAGCGGAAAAGGTTATTTTGACCTATTCGGCGTGAAGAAAAAAAAAATTATTTATTTATTTATTTATTTTTAATAAACTGGGCCAATGGAAAAAAAAAAATTTGGAATTCCTGAATTTGCAGAAAAAACACACCAGGAGGTGTTTGGGGGACATTCTAACGAAATGCCCGAGCCACCTCAACTTTCTCCTCTCATAAGTAGTGGTTCAACTCCAAGCTCCTCACCCCATGTCTGAGGAAGGGCTCGGCCACCCTGTGAAGGAAGTTCATTTCAGCCGCTTGTACCAGCAAGCTTGTTGCAGCCGTGAGGATGGGTACAAACAAGTGTCCGTCCTCACGCTGGTCCCAAGCCCGGATAAATGCAGAGGGTTGCGACAGGAAGGGCATCCGGAGTATAACCTTTGCCAAAATACAGAATGCGAACCGTCAATACAAAATTTCATACCGGATAGGTCGAGGCCCAGGTTAACAAGGACCACCATCAGTGCCGTCAACCAACAGGGTGCTGGAGGAAGTCGGACTACTGTTGGTCGAATAAAGAGTAAAGAGAGGTCGAAGAAGGAGAGGCGGCAGGCATGTCCGTAGGCAGAGAGAGAAGAGGAAAGATACGAGTCTAAGACTGAGAGTAGTAGGGATGTCATTGACAACCGGAATATCGCCGATATAATTGTGTCGATCTATAATCGATACCTATAAAAGGGATATCGCTACTGTACTTCTAACTTTTCCTTTCGGCTGTTCCTTTCAGAGATCGCCACAGCGAATCATCTGCCTCCATCTCAACCTATCCTCTGCATGTTCTCTTACACCAACTGCCTTCATGTCCTCCTTCACCACATCCATGAATCGTCTCTTTGGTCTTCCTCTAGGCCTTCTGCATGGTAGTCCCAACGTCCGCATCCTTATACCAATATACTCACTATCCCTCCTCTGTACATGTACGAACCATCTCAATCGAGCCTCTCTGACTGTCTCCAAAACGTCTTGCATGTGCTGTCCCTCTGATGTGCTCATTCCTGATCCTATCCATCCTCATTACTCCCAAAGAGAACCTCAACATTTTCATCTCTGCGACCTCCAGCTCTGCCTCCTGTCTTTTCCCCAGGGACACGGTTTCTAAACCATACAACATCATCGTGTACACTTTCCCTTTCATTCTTGCCGATACGCTCCGATCACCCATCACACCAGACACTTTCTCCAACCATTCCAACCAGCCTGCACACGCTTCTTCACCTCTTTTCCATACTGTCCATTGTTCTGGATTGTTGAGCCTAAGTACAATAGGCCCTTAACATTCGCGGGGGTACGGTTCCGAGCCCTCCCGCGAATCAAGATAATCCGCGAGCTCTGTACGTGAAAGTAAAACCCCATGTATGACATCACATTCGCGAATGAGCAGCCGGCAGTAAAATACTATGTATCTATTACATGCGCTAAAATCTTTAATGTAGTAAAAATGTAGTCATGATTAAGAAAAACTTAAATTTTGTACTGTGATTTTGAGTAATAAAATATATAAACATTATACAGCATATAATGTTGTAAAGCACTCATTTTAAAGTCTTTTTCAATTATTACTCCAGTACAGTACCTCAGTTAATTCTTAGAATGTTTGTGCGCGAGATTTTATGTTCTGTAGCATGTTTAACAAATGATACCAAAAGGATAAACTTTATTACACTGCATGTCCCTTTACATTGAACTTGGAGTCACGTGTCCAAGATGGCGCTGCCTAGAGGGCAACCTCGTGGAGTTGTCCAGTCATCTGGAAGCACTTCCTGACCACCCAATCCCTTTTTCAACTCCTTCTTGAAGACAACACGACAGTCTTCCTTCTTCAGTTTCCACCACTTTGTCTTCTGCTCGACCGATCGAATCAACCGATTATTAAAATAATAGTTAGTTGCAGCCCTAGGGTTAACACTGGGGTTTGGTTCTTGTTCTTTCACTCACTGATTCCTGCCTTCACTTATCTCACCCAACTATCCATTTAACAACTTCATGCTCCGAGTTGCCAAAAAGATTGCATATGTGAGCAGTGAGGATGGGCCCAAAAAGAGAAAAAACCATCCATTCTCAAAACACACCACCATTTGAGACCTTGCCCAGGGGTCTTAGCACAGTGAGGGTCTTAGTGGGATTCGAACTCACAACCTCCCAATCATGAACACAACACCCTAACCACTACGCCACCAGTCCCCAGGTCAAGCCACTGTTGAACCAGAAACAGCGGCAGAAGCGCCTGACCTGGGCTACAGAGAAGCACCACTGGACTGTTGCTCAGTGGTACAAAGTACTTTTTTCAGATGAAAGCAAATTTTGCATATCATTCAGAAATCAAGGTGCCGGAGTCAGGAGGAAGACTGGGGAGAAGGAAATGCCAAAATGCCTGAAGTCCAATGTCAAGTACCCACAGTCAGTGATGGTCTGGGGTGCCATGTCAGCTGCTGGTGGTCCACTGTGTTTTATCAAGGGCGGGGTCAATGCAGATAGCTATCAAGAGATTTTGGAGCACTTCATGCTTCCATCTGCTGAAAAGCTTTATGGAGATGATTTTCATTTTTCAGCACGACCTGGCACCTGCTCACAGTGTCAAAACCACCGGTAAATGATTTACTGACAATGGTATTACTGTGCTCAATTGGCCTGCTGTGGGATATTGTGAAGAGAAAGTTGAGAGACACCAGACCCAACACTGTGGATGAGCTTAAGGCCGCGATCGAAGCATCCTGGGCTTCCGAAACACCTCAGCAGTGCCACAGGCTGATTGCCTCCATGCCACGCCGCATTGAAGCAGTCATTTCTGCAAAAGGATTCCCAACCAAGTATTGAGTGCATAACTGAACAACAAGGGTGACCTTTTTTGAATTAAAAACATTTTTTATTGGTCGGATGAAATATGCTAATTTTTTTTTTTAGATAGGAATTTTGGGTTTTCATGAGCTGTATGCCAAAATCATCAGTATTAAAACAATAAAAGAAGTGAAATAGTTCAGTTGGTGTGCAATGAATCTAAAATATATAAAAGTTTAATTTTTATCAGTACATTACAGAAAATAATGAACTTGATCACAATATGCTAATTTTTTGAGAAGGTCTACTGTGTATATATCAGTTATATAGCGTGTTAGCCTTGTGTTAAGACGTCGTCTCTGTGATATTTGTGTTTACACTGTTTTCCGGACTTTTGTAACCCTAAGCAAATATGGTTGGTCAGAAGCGTAAGCCTACGAGCATGGGTGCAAGTCTCATACACAGATGAATTAACTATCTGTTCAGATCGGCACAACCTACCATGCATACTCAGTTAAGCAAAGAGAGTTGTAAAATGAATGAAAACACAAATTACAGAACAATTACAGATATTTATTGTCTTTTAGCAGAATCCTAAGAGTGTATACTTATTTTTATATTGATTGGGATTTGTACTTGTGCTTTGTATGCATCTCTTGAATAAAGTTTACTTACTGACACAAAAGAAAGGACTCTCCGCTTTGCTGTGTTCTAAACAAGTTCAACGGCACCCTTGCGCACTTGAATGACCGGAAGTCCGTATAACCCACAGCAAGTATACTACTTTTGCAAGTCCCAAGTATTTCAGTATTGAGCACTTCACATATTGTAAGCGTTGATTGGCTGTTTTAAGCTTCATGCAAAGTAACTCGGTATAAATAAGTGACTTATTTGAAATCAATGTTGATATTTGATATTACTTTACAACGTTATGTTTATAATAATTGATTTAGGGGTGTTTTATGAGATACGATTATGGTATTTATGGATGTATAGTACAGTATGAGAGTCATACGTCACTGAAACAACTTGCGTTCGGCCATCCGGAATTAAAAACGAAAGTCGGGGAGCCTCTGTATTCTGGCGCCAATCAGCATTAAGTCAATACGAAGTTTGAGACACATGCTGTGAAATGTCTGGTATCATAGTTTCATGGTATCATACCTGCTCATGTCACCAAGTCTGGACATGTTATAAAAGTATTGATGACACTGAGGCATTTTTGGAAAAAAAACAGCCGTGTGATTATTCAATGTAAACCAACCCTGAACATTAAGGAACAACTTGAGCTTCAAACTGCTACACACGTTATCGCCGTGTGTGTATCTCCATGTGCATCATTCCAACATAGACTAACAAACCCAGAATCTACATCTTCTGATCTGTGTGTCTGAAGTGAGACAATATGTTGCGTGTAATCCGACTCTTCAGAACCCAAGCCATTCCTAGATATATTTTTGTAGTGCCGACACGGACTGATGCTGAAAAAAAACATTACTCACATCCACAAATGAAAGCCCCTCCCCGTTCCCTACAAACATCATGCACAAGGAGCGACTCTCTAGGCCACACACACACCCACTCACCATTTCTTCGTACATTCCACCATGAGCTCCTGGTAAGAGGCCACAAACTGAAACTTGGAAGCGTGCTTTCCCACACGCTGCAGTCTCTTCCAGACCGAAGCCATGATCCGAGGTTCTTTCAGTGAATCAGGACCAGGTCCGATCCTGGTGCTGTCGCTATTTCTCAAAGTAGTTCCCTTGAAATTGTGATTCAGAAGCTTCCGGCAAAAGGAACATGCGTTTCCCGTACATTCATTGCTGGCCCATAAAGGCAGCTGAAAAATCACAGTGTCATCAAGCCAGAAGGGCAGAATAAGAGACGTGCGTGTGATGGAGCGAGACGCTACACACACAGAGAGGACTGCTGGCTCTGGCACACCGCATGCTGCGGAGTAAACATCCTAATTGTGATAAGGCGTAGCATACTCCATTATCCCAGGGTCAATAACCCTGCAGACACAAGAGGGAGAGATTTCAGATGAAAAAATAACCGATCTCAATCTACAACGATTAGAACAAAGAAGAGAACACTCAAATCTAAATACAGTCGGCCCTCTACTTACGAAATTAATTCATTTCCAGAGCCTTTTTCATAGCCTGGAGTTTTCGTAAGTAGATGCGCATTTTCATGATTGTAAGTGAACAGTTTTTGAAAAACCTCACAGTGCAAGGCATAGTTGAGTGTGTGGGGTTTAAATTACAAGTTAAAATGGTGGTTTCTCAAGCAATCCTTCACCAACCTTTACAATAATCATATAATCTACAAATTCACATTAGATGTTTGTAACATTTCATCTATTCATGCACAATAAAGAAATTTTATAATTAAAAGTCAAAATATGTCAGAAATTTGCAACAATTTTTTACAATGTATATACACTGTATAACCAGGAAGAACCTAACAAAAAAATTATTTACATGCAGACTTGAACAGGAAATATTTATTAATCAGTGTTTCATACTAAAGAAATACGATATTACAAATCTTGATCTCAGATATGTGCAACTGGCAAAAGTTCCCATTTTCAATGTAACACTAAATCATGGGCCAAAGATTTGAGCATAATCTCCCCTTACGTTGCCCTAACCTGGGCACTCCAGGAGGCATGTGCCCAGTCCCCCCCCCAACACACACACACACACACAGACTTCCCTCAATCATCATTAAACTTGCCCTCATGGCTGCATTATTGGAATCATAGTACACAATATTAGCTCATGGTACAATCCGACATTAAAAGTTAGACTGGTATGGCTTCCTTTCGGCTTTTTCCCTTTTACTTGGGAGTCGCCACAGCGAATCATCCGATTCGCACGTTCGATTTGGCAGAGGTTTTTACGTCGGATGCCCTTCCTGTCACAACCCTTTTTAGCAAGGGACAAACACGCTGACGACTTTGCAGCTGCTCTTTACGAAAGTCAGCAATGTTCTTTTACATGCCTCTCACCATAGACAGTGAGACATGGCCCGCCTTTGATAACCCAGTTCGCTGCGGGGGGGGGGTTGGTGACAAGCTTGTGGAGAGTGGGTATAAATACCAGATTTCTCTGAATGGTCTTTTTGTTTTTCAGGTGATTAGACTCATCAACATGATTTTCAGTCCCTTCTTCCCACTGGACCCATACCTTATCGTCTTGGAACAACAATCACAAAAAGCAACTCCAGAGATATCCGGTTTTCTAAGCCATACCCCCCCCCCCATTTGTCTCACTTGTTTAACCATTCCCACCGCCATATATTTCTCTGTCTTTTCCAATTCTTTTGTATTGTAGCCATCCGATAAAAACTTCATATTGACAGTATTTCTAGTGGTTCTTGCTAGCGACAATGCAGTATTTTAGGCAGCATGTGCGGCTCACAGAAACAACAGGTTTTATCATAGCTGCATTTACATAGAATGGGCAGTTACGATGAGCCAATCAAAAGCATCGTTATAACTTGGCCTGAAGAATGAGGGATACTGAGAAAGACTGTTGCTGTATTCGAGTGGGCTTTTTTCGTGCTTGACGGAAATGTGCGCATCCGAATGGAAAAATGCTTGACGAACTTGAAAATGCCCAATCTATGTAATCCCGTGATTCAACGTGCTGTCACAGCCACAGGGCAGTATGCATGGTAGAGCGCGCCGATCCGAGCATACAAAACACCTCTAACCACCCGCCCCGAGAAAAAATTTCAACGGCTCTATATGAATTACAAAAAAATAGTTAATATGCCGGAAAACTTGCACCCCTGCATTTTACATGCAACGCATGTAAAACGCATGATTTGTTCCAAGGCTCCCAAGACTACCCCATAAACTAAAAATGACAAAAGTACACCAATTTTGTCTGAAATATATGTTAAAAGTAAAAGAAAATTTATTAAAGCATTTAAATATATTTTAACATTAATTAAACATTTTTTATTAATGCACACACACACACACACACACACACACTATCTATCTCTCTCTATCGCTCTCTCTCTCACACAAACACACACATTTGTGGTGCGCTCCGTCGAATGCAGGCTCCGCCCACACGTAGGACACCAGAGCATTTTAAGACGGGGAATTCAAAGCGCACTCCCTGATTGACGGATCAGAGGTGCGGACTCAACTTTAACTTGTTTCCTTGAGGGATCGGAGGTCCAGATGAACCGCGTTTTGCTCACATTCAGCGGCGCGAGCCACATTTATTAAACATTTATTGAATTAAACAACTTAAACAAAAAATAAGCTGCAATGTGCTCTCTCGAAACAGAGTTAAAAGAATGCCTCCTTTCATCTCTGACTGACTCTGTACGCAGTCTCTATCTCACTCGCTCGCACACGCGCGCCCTCTCTCTCTCTCTCTCTCTCTCTCTCACACACACAAACAGTCTCTCTGTCGCGCGCACACACAAAATTCTGTCTCTCTGGTGTGCTTTGCCGAATGCAGGCTCCGCCCACACGCAATGCGCAGCCGACGGACCAATTCCATTTCAATGGACGGGATGTATTTAAAGCGGAATTACAGTACCTCTTCGAAAGATCAGAGGTCCTGATTCAATATTAACTTGCTTCCTTGTGAGATCAGAGGTCTTTTCTTACAGAGTACTCTTTGTTTTCATGCTCTTTCTGCTTCAATATCGTGCCAAAATAATCGCCTCCGTCACTGTATTCCCGCTTTAAGGTCTCCTGCTGCTTCAATATCGTCCCGATTGTAGAGGGGTTTCAGCGATAATGAAATATTATGCTGCATGATCAATCTCAAAACAAGCCAACAGTCCTGTTCAACTCTCCTTCACGCGTGTGACAAACAGGAAGTATGGGCAGAGGCAGTATGGGGACAGGTCAGCTCCCTCCTGGCCAATGGGAGACATCCAATGAAAGAGCAACTCGTGTATTGTTTGAATTTTTGAATGGTGCGTTTGGTGCTTTCCGTAAAAAGAGGTTTTCATATAAAGAGGACGAAAATTTAGGAAAATGTTTTTCGTAACCTGGATTTCTCGGACTCAGAGGTTTTTGGAAGTAGAGGGCCGACTGTACTCGATAGTTTATTATATTTAAAATAGCTCTTCTTTTGGCTCTTCCCTTCAGGGGTCGCCACAGCAAATGATCTGCCTCCATCTCTCCCTATCCTCTGCATCTTCTACTCTTACTCCAACTACCTTCATGTCCTCCTTCACCACATCCATAAATCTTTCCTTTGGTCTTCCTCTGGGCCTTCTGCCTGGTAGTTCCAACCTCAGCATCCTACTGCCAATATACTCACTATCCCTCCTCCATACATGTCCAAACCATCTCAATCTCACCTCTCTGACTTTGTCTCCAAAACATCTAACATGTGCTGTCCCTCTGATGTACTCGTTTCTGATCCTATCCATCCTAGTTACTCCCAAAGAGAACCTCAACATTTTCATCTCTGCTACCTCCAACTCTGCTTCTTCCCCAGGGCCACTATCTCTAAACCATACAACATCGCTGGCCTCATCACCGTCTTGTACACTTTTCCCTTCATTCTTGCTGACACTCTCCTATCACACATCACACCGGACACTTTTCTCCATCCTGCCTGTACGCGCTTCTTCACCTCTTTTCCACACTCTCCATTGCTCTGGATTGTTGAGCCTAAGTACTTAAAATCCTCCACCTTCTTTATCTCTGCCCCCTGTAACCTCACCGTTCCTCTTGGGTCCTTGCTGTTCACACACATTTATTCTGTCTTACTGAGACTAACCTTCATTCCCCTCCTTTCCAGGGCATACCTCCACCTCTCTAGATTTTCCTCCACTTGTTCTCTGCTCTCACGACAGATCACGAGGTCATCTGCAAACATCATAGTCCATGGAGATTCTTGTCTAACCTCATCGGTCAGCCTGTCCATCACCATAGCAAACTAGAAGGGGCTGACAGCTGACCCTTGATGCAGTCCCACCTCCACCTTGAACTCTTCTGTCTCACCGACAGCACACCTCACCACTGTCTTACATCTCTCATACATGTCCTGCACCACTCTAACATACTTCTCCATGCAATACCGCAGTTCTTCTCTCGGCACCCTGTCATATGCTTTCTCCGGATCCACAAAGGCACAATGCAGCGCCTTCTGACCTTCTCTGTACTTCTCTATTAACATCCTCAAGGCAAACACTGCATCTGTGGTGCTCTTTCTTGGCATGAAACCAAACTGTTGTTCACAAATGCTGACCTCCGCCCTTAGTCTAGCTTCCACTATTCTTTCCCATAACTTCATTGTATGGCTCATCAACTTTATCCCTCTGTAGTTGCCAGAACTCTGTACATCTCCCTTGTTCTTAAAACTGGGCACAAGCACACTTCTCCATTCCTCCGGCATCTGCTCACTTTCTAAGACCTTGTTGAATATTCTTGTCAGAAAATCTACTGCTACCTCCCCTAGACACTTCCATACCTCAACTGGTATGTCATAAGGGCCAACTGCCTTTCCACTCTTCATCCTCTTCAATGCCCTCCTCACTTCTCCCTTACTAATCTTTGCGACTTCCTGGTCCTCAAAGGTCACCTCTTCTACTCTTTTTTCTCTCTCATTTTCCTCATTCATCAGCTCTTCAAAGTACTCTTTCCATCTTCCCAGCACACTTCTGTCATTAGTCAATAGAGTTCCCTCTCTGTCCTTTATCAATCTAACTTGCTGCACATCCTTCCCATCTCTATTTCTCTGCTGTGCTAACCTGTATAAATCATTTTCTCCCTCCTTACTGTCCAACCTATCATACAAGTCATCATACGCCCTCGGTTTGGCCTTTGACACCGCTACCTTCACCTTACGCTGTGTCTCCCTGTACTCCTGTTTACTCTCTTCGGTCCTCTCAATGTCCCACTTCTTCTTAGCTAACCTCTTTTGTACACACTCCTGCACTTCCTCATTCCACCACCAAGTTTCCTTATCTACTTTCCTTCCAGAGGACACACCAAGTACTCTCCTACCGGTCTCCCTGATCACATTGGCTGTGGTTGTCCAGTCATCTGGAAGCACTTCCTGGCCACCCAAAGCCTGTTTCAACTCCTCCTTGAAGACAACACTACACTCTTCCTTTTTCAGCTTCCACCACTTTGTCTTCTGCTCTGCACTTGAAATCCTGCACACCACCATCCTATGCTGTTTGGCAAAACTCTCACCCACTACTACTTTGCAGTCACTGACTTCCTTCAAATTACATCGCCTGCACAAGATGTAGTCTACCTGTGTGCTCTTACCTCCGCTTTTATAAGTCACCCTATGCTTCTGTTTCTTCTGGAAGAAAGTATTCACCACAGCCATTTCCATCCTTTTTGCAAAATCGATCAACATCTGTCCTTCTGCGTTCCTGTCCTGGATACCAAACCTGCCCATCACTTCCTCGTCCCCTCTGTTGCCTGCCCCAATGACCACCCTTTCACCTCTGTGGGTACTCTGCATCAGCTCATCTAACTCATTCCAGAATCTCTCCTTTTCTTCTAGCTCATATCCTGCCTGTGGGGCATAAGCACTAACAACATTGAGCATCACACCTTCAATTTCTAACTTGAGACTCATCACTCTGTCTGACACTCTTTTCACTTCTAGAACATTCCTGACAAACCCCTCCTTCAAGATGACTCCGACTCCATTTCTCTTCCCATCCACACCGTGATAAAACAGCTTAAACCCTGCTCCTAAGCTTTTAGCTTTGCTACCTTTCCACCTGGTCTCCTGAACACACAGTATGTCCACCTTCCTCCTCTGCATCATGTTAGCCAGCTCTCTACCTTTTCCTTGCATAGTTCCAACATTCAATGTCCCTACTCTCAGTCCTAGGCTCACACCTTTCCTCATCTCTCTCTGCCTACGGACACGCCACCCGCCTCTCCTTCAACTAACAGTAGTCCAATTTCCATCAGCACCCTGTTGGTTGACAGCACTGATGGCGGTTGTTGTTAACCCGGGCCTCGACCGAGCCGGTATGAATTTTGTTTTGACCATTTGCATTTTTAATGTGGCAGAAGTTTTACGCCGGATGTCCTTCCTGTCGCAACCCTCTGCATTTATCCGGGCTTGGGACCGGCGTAAGGGGGAAGAGACACTGGTTATCCCCCCCCCTCATGGCTGCATTATATTTAAAATAACTCTAAAAGCTTTAAAGACCATGAGGGCATCAATACAAGACCATGTAGTCCATCATTCGAAGGAAATAACATACCGTATGAACTGCTTTACTCAACAGAAATCTGTTGCATTTCTGCACACTGAGGACACTTCTTTATAAAGCGCTGTACAGTCATCCCTTGCCACTTCGCGACTTGAAGTTTGTGGTCTCAGTACATCGCGGTATTTTCCATAAGTATCCAAAATCAAAAATCTTCATAAAAAAATTCAAAATTCACGCTGAAACTCGCATGCACGCAAGCAGAAGACAGGGACCTAAGGCAGGCTGCATCCATTTTTTACAAACAACAGACTAAAGTGCTCCTCCTTCCCAGTTCAGGCAGGGACCACCCACTCAACTCAATCTCGCAAGCTGATTGGCTTAGACGCGTGACGCTGTAGCCTCGCACATTCCCCTGGGAATTTTTGTGATCTTATCTTGTGGGTCAAATGGGTGTTGTGATGCGCAAAGTGTGGTAGTTGTGGTAGTAGTAGTACTGCTTGGTCACCTCTCGCTTTCAACCAACACCGCTGGCTAGCAGCTTGCCTGTGAAAAGGGGAGCCGAGTAAGTCTCTCCCTGCCAGTACATAGCCTCTCCACCATCAAGCCCCATGTAGTGCCTCCTCGCGGCGACACATGGTAACCGAGTACCTTGCGGACTCAGGCTGAACTACAGGGGACTCGGAGAAAGTTTGGCCCCCAGACATGCGGCATGCAGGCCCACTGGCGTGTGGACACGCCCTGATGCCCATGACCCAAACCCCCAACTATGGGTGAAATACTCCCTTGTGGATTCCCTTGGTTGGGAGAAGGCTAAAGAGTAAACCCTACAGAAATCCGGAGTGGAGCCCCTAAAACCGTTGGTCTGAGGATTCCCCTACCTTCTGGCAACTCCGGCAGCTGCACTGGTACCAAATTGTACTGGATCTTCCTTTCCTTTGGATGCTATCAGCAAGGCTGAAAGGGGGGACTTGACGTCTGGGCAGCCCAAGTTCTTCATAGTTCCCGCCCAGGCTCGTAGCGCACTGGAGAGGACACTCCAGCGTTGATGCAAGACTTCGGCTCAACACGGGAAGTAGCAGTTACCGGTTAGAAGCTCATTCCGATTGGCATAGGATACAGGTGCCTGGGGCTACTTCTGACAGTGGGAGAGCCCATCGTGTCTCGCTGGGCAGCGCCCAGCCAGTAAGGTGCTATCCCACCACAGCTCGCCTGCCTTGCTGGGTGCGTAGGGCTTAGGGACTGACCATCCCGACAAGCAAGCTGTAAATTCTACACCAGGCAGACAAAAACAGAAATACGAAGACTCCAGCTTTTCGAATAGCAAGCTGGAACATACAGACTGTGTGTCCTGGACTGACAAGTGATCTTCAGCAAATTGATGATGCCCGCAAGACTGCAGTCATCGACCATGAACTGACACGTCTGAATATCGACGTTGCTTGTCTGCAGGAAACACGCCTGGCTGACAGTGGTACTATCAAAGAGGCCAACTACACCTACTGGCAGGGCCTGCCACAAGACGACCCGAGACTGCATAGTGTAGGTTTCACTGTGAAGAACTCGCTGCCTACGGCTATTGAACCTCCTACCAGTGGATCAGAGAGAATCCTCGCTTTACGCCTCTCTACAACTGCAGGCTTTGTAAATCTGTGCACCAACACTCAGTTCCACCCCAGAGGCCAAGAACCAGTTTTACGAGGCTCTGGATGATGCAATTTCCAGGATCCCCAGCACTGAAGGACTTTACCTACGAGGAGACTTCAATGCTAGAGTGGGCGCCGACTGCGACACCTGGCCTTCCTGCCTTGGTCACCACGGCATAGGCAGGATGAATGGACAGAGGTTGCTGGAACTGTGCTGCCATCATGGCCTGTGTGTAACAAATACATACTTCAAGTGCAAAGACAGTCACAAAGTATCCTGGAGACACCCCAGATCTTGCCACTGGCACCAGCTAGACCTTATCCTCACCAGGCGCACGGATCTGAGCAGCGTTCTCCACACTAGAAGTTTCCATAGTGCAGACTGCGACACAGACCACACCCTCGTTGGAAGCAGGATAAGGTTTACTCCAAAACTAAAGGCCTCCCACGCATCAACACTTTCTCCTCAAGGGATTCCCAGCGAATCCAAGTGTTTCATGACACGGTCAAGAAGAAGTTGGCTTTGCAGACTCCTGGCAAAGACATCAACAGCAAGTGGAGCTTCCTGAGAGATACTATCTACACAACAGCCCTCACCGCATTTGGGGAAAAAGGAGCGTCGGGCGTGTAGACTGGTATGAGGCTCACTGGGAGGAGATGCAGCCTGTGACAGAAGCCAAGAGGGAAGCCCTCCTAGCATACAAGCAAAACCCCAGCACCAGTACTCGGAACACCCTCAAAGCTGCACGAAACAAGGCCCAGCAGACAGCCCGCCGCTGTGCAAACGACTTCTGGCTGAACCTCTGCAGCAAGATCCAGATGGCAGCTGACACTGGCAACGCAATGGCCATGTACAATGGCATCAAGACAGCTACTGGCCCAACCACAATTAAGCCTGCACCCCTCAAGACCAAGACCAGGGAGGTGATCACAGACCAAGGCAAGCAGCTTGAACGCTGGGTGAAATATTACCTGGAGCTGTACGCAACCAAGAATGTGGTGACCGATGCAGCATTAAATGCCCTACCAAACTTACTGGTCATGGAGGATCTGGCTTACCTGCCTTCAGTGGACGAACTGGTCAAAGCCATTGATTGTCTGGCCTGTGGAAAAGCCCCTGGAAAGGATGGCATTCCCCCCCCCCCTGAAGTCTTGAAGAGTGGCAAGCCAGCACTCCTGCAGCACCTCCATGAGCTGCTGTGCTTATGCTGGAAGGAAGGGTTCATCCCCCAGGACATGTGCGATGCAAACATTGTAACTCTCTCCAAAAACAAGGGCGACCGCAGTGACTAACAGCTACCGTGGCATCTCCCTCCTTAGCATCATAGGGAAAGTCTTTGCTCGTGTTGTCCTTACTCGCCTTCAGATTCTTGCTTCCCAGGTGTACCCAGAATCGCAGTGTGGTTTCAGGGCAGGCCGATCCACAGTCGATATGATCTTCTCACTTCGTCAACTGCAAGAGAAGTGTCGGGAGCAGCAGAAGCCCTTGTACAGTGCTTTCATAGACCTGACTAAAGCATTCGACCTGGTCAGCAGAAGCGGACTCTTCAGCCTCCTGCAGAAGATTGGATGTCCTCAAAGGCTACTACAAATCGTGACCTCCTTTCACGAGGACATGCACAGCACAGTCTGCTTCAATGGTGAGACAGAAGCTCCGACACTTTTGGGGATATTCTTCTCGATGCTTCTTCAGTATGCCTTCTCTGACAGTGAGGAAGGGATCCATATCCACACCAGATCAGATGGAAAATTGTTTAACATAGTTCTTCACAAAAAGTGAAGTTGCTAGATATGCTCACGGCGGGCAATTTGTATACCCATGTAGCATTCCATTATGGGATAAATGAATCTCCCATGCGTTACATCAAAAAAGACTAAGATTAAGATCAAGAGGAGAAGAGCTATTGTAAGAGGCGAGTATAAATTTGATTTAAATATAAATACATTACAATATTTACATATGCATATAGCTAACGTTTAACAGACACTTCTTGATATTGTATAGAGGCGAAAACATATAGAAATGACAACATGGTAGAAATTAAAGGGGTGATCCTACTGCGCGTTTTTCGATTATCACGGCCAGGTCTAGTCTATATTATCCGCGAAATTCAAGGGATGACTATTCACTCCTCACCAAAAAGATGAGCTTTGGCTTCCCTCTACCCCCCCACCGCCTCACCCCCTCTATCCCCTCCCCAACGCCCATCCCTCCCTACCCCCACCCACCCTTACCCCCACTCTCCCCCACACTCCACCGTCCGACCCTACCTGCCCCCTACCCCCACACCCCCACACTCCACCGACCGACCCTACCTGCCCCCTACCCCCACACCCCCACACTCCACCGTCCGACCCTACCTGCCCCCTACCCCCACACCCCCACCGTCCGACCCTACCCTTCCCCCCACACTCCACTGTCTGACCCTACCCCCACCCCTACACTCCACTGTCCGACCCTACCCCCACACCCCCAACACTCCACTGACCGACCCTACCCGCCCCCAACACTCCTCTTTCGCCCCCTCCCTACCCCCACACCCCTCTTTCTCCCCCTCTTCTCCCCCTACCCCCCCAACCCCCACCTAATATAAATGTATTCAAATTTCAGAAAGAAAAATACAATCCCTTTCTTATATAATGAAACACTTCTTTGAGGGTCTGTACTGGGCACTTTCTGTTGTGCCAGCGTCAGTATTCACTTCAGGAAATGTTAAACTATTTCAATAACACACTTTCATTGTTGCTACTTTGCGAACACATCTGTCCGTTTGTTTGACAGCTGTAGGTCTCCTGCACTCACAAATAACGCCAGCCGTGTTGCCTGAATATGATACAGAGTAAGAAAATGTGATTTAACTGTGTTTTATATCAGACACACCCTTTATGTTAAAGGCCACGTAATTAGTTCTTATGGCTGGAACAGAGAATCCATTACTCACCTCCTCAGTAATTCAGTCAGAGTCGCGTCTCCTCTTGAGCTCAACAGCTACAACACCGCTAGCACACTTCTCGCCTCTTTAACCCGCCTGCACTACAGCAGCCTGCTAGCCTGATTAGCTCCAAGCACCCTGAAGTAATCCGTGCAGACGAACAACACCTCCACTGTTCGGGCCACTAAACTGGCTACTGTAACTACAGCTAAATCCTGAGATGCTAACTGCTCGAGTAAAGCTAACAGCACGAGACGTCCTCGCCCGTTAGCACTGATCCCATAAGTGGAGCTAACCAGGTAGCTCTTCTGCTAATGTTATCCTGGAGGAAGAAAAATACTCCCAAACAACACAACTGCAGTCCGGAGACAGCCTTCTAGGAATTTGCTTTTAAAAAGATTAAACCTTTGGACGATTTGCACACAGACGAATAAAGAATAACTTTTCTTGGCCGAAGAAGAAGCGAAATTCCAGTCGCTTCGAATCTAACAAACTCCGATGATCAAGAATCCGCCGTCATTTCCCGACCAATCCCACTACATTCAGCTCCAAACACTGGGCGAACACTAACGACCTAAATAGTATTCTATCGCTCAGCTGTACCGGGGAGGCGCTCTGTTTAAACATACTGATTAGTACTCGAGTGTGAAAGGCTGCTGCTGGAAGGCACGCCGTCACGGATTCTATTGGCTGTTAGCAGAGAATCTTGAAAAAGATTCCCTGTCTGGGCTGTTTGGGATTCCGGTTTCCTATTGGTCAATTTGGTGTGCCTGTCAAACGCTTTGATCTCGTCCACATAATGCAAAGACAAAAAAGTGGTGTGAAAAAGGCATGAAGCTTTGTTTCTAATGAATCGGCAGGCACAAAGATATGTGGAAAGACTTATGTACAAGAAATATTCTTTATTCCAGAGAATTCACAACCCTGAATTATTTTTTCACACCCAAACACAGATTACAGATAAGAAAAAAAAAAAAAATATGTACATAATATATATATATATACATATATATATATATGTAAGGTAGGTAAAGTCTGTTGGGTTTTTACACCCGAGCCTCATGGCTCATCAGGCCGGTGTTTATCCCCGGTTTTTGTAGCGTGACTCAACTAGGAGTTCAACTCCCCCGGATGGGACGCTTGTCCATCGCAGGTCACCTTACCTGAATATTTTACTGGTACCATTATTCTGCTGGGTGAACAGAGGCACACTTGTGGTTGAGACCTTGCCCAGGGGTCTTAGCACAGTGAGGGTCTTAGTGGGATTCGAACTCACAACCTCCCAATCATGAACACAGCACCCTAACCACTACGCCACCACCCACACACACACACACACACACTGCTCAAAAAATTAGCATGTTGTGATATTGTGATAAAGTTCATTATTTTCTGGAATGTACTGATAAAAAATTAAACTTTCATATATTTTAGATTCATTCACACCAACTGAAATATTTCAGGTCTTTTATTGTTTTAATACTGATGATTTTGGCATACAGCTCATGAAAACCCAAAATTCCTATCTCAAAAAATTAGCATATTTCATCCGACCAATAAAAAAAAAAAAGTGTTTTTAATACAAAAAAAAAAAGTCAACCTTCAAATAATTATGTTCAGTTGTGCACTCAATACTTGGTCGGGAATCCTTTTGCAGAAATGACTGCTTCAATGCCGCGTGGCATGGAGGCAATCAGCCTGTGGCACTGCTGAGGTGTTACGGAGGCCCAGGATGCTTCGATGGCGGCTTTAAGCTCATCCACAGTGTTGGGTCTGGTGTCTCTCAACTTTCTCTTCACAATATCCCACAGATTCTCTATGGGCTTCAGGTCAGGAGAGTTGGCAGGCCAATTGAGCACAGTAATACCATGGGCAGTAAAGCTGCATTGACCCTGCCCTTGATAAAGCATATCATGAAAAGGTAGTCTAAACGAGCTATTAACCTAATCATCTGAATCAACCAATTAACTCTAAACACCTGCAAAAGATTCCTGAGGCTTTTAGAAACTCCCAGCCTGGTTCATTACTCAAAACCGTAATCATGGGTCAGACTGCCGACCTGACTGCTGTCCAGAAGGCCATCATTGATGGAAAGATTGGTGGAGAAGGAAGATTGTGGAGAAGGGCTGATTCCAGACCTTGGGGTACCTGTGGAAGCAGTGGACTGGGCTACAGGTGCCACATTCCCCAGGTCAAGCCACTTTTGAACCAGAAACAGCGGCAGAAGCGGCTGACCTGGGCGACAGAGAAGCAGCACTGGACTGTTGCTCAGTGGTCCAAAGTACTTTTTTCGGATGAAAGCAAATTTTGCATGTCACTCGGAAATCGCGGTGCCAGAGTCTGGAGGAAGACTGGGGAGAAGGAAATGCCAAAATGCCTGAAGTCCAGTGTCAAGTACCCACGGTCAGTGATGGTCTGGGGTGCCATGTCAGCTGCTGGTGTTGGGCCACTGTGCTTTATCAAGGGCGGGGTCAATGCAGCTCGCTATCAGGAGATTTTGGAGCACTTCATGCTTCCATCTGCTGAAAATCTTTATGGAGATGAAGATGTTCATTTTTCAGCACGACCTGGCACCTGCTCACAGTGCCAAAACCACTGCTAAATGGTTTACTGACCATGGTATTACTGGGCTCAATTGGCCTGCCAACTCTCCTGACCCGAAGCCCATAGAGAATCTGTGGGATATTGTGAAGAGAAAGTTGAGAGACACCAGACCCAACACTGTGGATGAGCTTAAGGCCGCTATCGAAGCATCCTGGGCCTCCGTAACACCTCAGCAGTGCCACAGGCCGATTGCCTCCATGCCACAAGGCATTGAAGCAGTCATTTCTGCAAAAGGATTCCCGACCAAGTATTGAGTGCATAACTGAACATCATTATTTGAAGGTTGACCTTTTTTTTTTTTTATTGGTTGGCTGAAATATGCTAATTTTTTTCAGATATGGATTTTTGGTTTTTCTTTACTTTTTTCTGAAATTATCAACAAAAATAGGACAGTGGTGGTCTAGTGGTATAAGGCGCCGGATTGCTGATCCAAAGGTTGGGGGTTCGAGTCCCACTCTCCACAAGGTTGTCACTGTCCCCCCCAGTGCAGCTAACTGTGTTATCAAAGGCTGGCCATGTCTCCCACTGTCTATGGTGTGAGGCATGTAAAAGAACCATTGCTGACTTTCGTAAAAAGAGTAGGCTGCAAAGCCGTCAGCGTGTTTCCGCCCTGCGATGGCCTGGCGAGCTGTCCAGGGTGTACTCTGCCCTCGCCCCGAGTTGGCTGGGATGGGCACCAGCCTCCCCAGGACCCTAATTAGGATGAAGCGGTTACAGAAAATGAACTGATGAACTGAACTGAACTGAAATTATCAACATTAAAACAATAAAAGGCTTGAACTACTTCAGTTGTGTGTAATGATTCTAAAATATATGAAAGTCTAATGTTTATCAGTACATTACAGAAAATAATTAACTTTATCACAATATGCTAATTTTTTTAGAACTTCTAGTACATATATATTATCTTCTCCTTTCCGCTTTTCCTTTCAGGGGTTACCACAGCGAATTATCTGCCTCCATCTCACCCTTTTCTTTTACATCTTCTCTTACACCAACTACCTTCATGTCCTCCTTCACCACATCCATGAATCGTCTCTTTGGTTGATGAATCATCTCTTTGGTGTGTTTATATATATATTCATTCATTTGGTCGCCCTCGGGCGGGCAACCATGAGGGATTTCCAATTCCATAGTGGTTGTCAAACAAAGCTAATGTAATTCACATTACCACAAGTGAATACTGTGGGCCAAACTGTAAAAGATCCTTCCTTTGCCCCCATTTTATGACACAACCAGCTTCAGTAGCTTCTACTAACAACAGAATAGGGTAGGAAGAACTACGTAGAGGGTATTCACCATGTTTGTCGTACATACACACCGTGATGCTGGTAAGGAGGGCTAAGGGTGTACTGTCACTTGCCCAAACTGAGCACCCAGACTAGGGGAGGGAAGGAGGTGTCTTACCTCTCCATTGTAGACCGGCTCCAAGCTGGGTCTAGCCCTGTCCAATGTCCAATATATATATATATATATATATATATATATATATATATATATATATATATATATATAGTAGGCCTCCGTCAGTCCCGAAGGACTATGGCTGCGTTCTGGCTGGTATCCCAGCTAGTGATACTCTCCAGTGCGCAGAGCTGGGATAGGGAGGAATGGAGGACAGGCTTTTACCCAAGCATCAAGTCCCTCCTCTTGGTATCACCAGAAGAATCCAATGGAAGGGCAAGTGCCGATACGAGTGGGTTCCAGTGCCGCTGCAGGACTTGCAGAACGTTACTGTGAACGAACTGCCTCAGGGGACTCCAACTCCCAATTTGAAACATGCTGACAGCTTTGCAGGCGACTCTTGTCGAAAGTCAGCAAAGGTTCTTTTACATGCCTCACACCATAAACAGTAAGAGACATGGCTGGCCTTTGATAACCCAGTTAGCTGCACTGGGGGGGGGGAGTGGCAACCTTGTGGAGAGTGGGACTCAAACCCCCAACCTTAGGATCAGTGATCCTGCGCTCTGTACCACAAGACCACCACTGATATACTAGTATATAACAGTGCAGCCACGAGGGGTGAAAAATGATTCCACACACTGGTCCCAAGCTCGGATTAATGCAGAGGGTTGTGTCAGGAAGGGTATCCGACGTAAAACCAATGCCACAAATAATATGCGAGTCAAAAATAAGAATTCCATACCGGATCGGTCGAGGCCCGGGTTAACAACGACCACCATCAGTGCTGTTAACCAACAGGGTGCTGGTGGAAATTGGACAATTGTTGGTCGAAGAAGGAGAGGCAGGAGGCGTGTCCATAGGAGGAAACAGAAGAGGAAAGTTGGAAGTATGACAGCAAAATCTAGAAAGCTTTCTAACATGATGCAGAGGAGGAAGGTGGACATACTGTGTGTCCAGGAGACCAGGTGGAAAGGTAGCAAGGATAGAAGCTTAGGAGCAGGGTTTAAGCTGTTTTTCATGGTGTGGATGGGAAGACAAATGGAGTAGGAGTCATCTTGAAGGAGGGGTTTGTCAGGAATGTTCTAGACGTGAAAAGAGTGTCAGACAGAGTGATGAGTCTCAAGATAGAAATTGAAGGCGTGATGCTCAATGTTGTTAGTGCTTATGCCCCACAGGCATGATGTGAGCTTGAAGAGAAGGAAAGATTCTGGAGTGAGTTAGATGAAGTGATGCAGAATACCCCCAGAGGAGAAAGAGTGGTCATTGGTGCAGATTGCAACAGACAGGTTGGTGCAGGAAACAGAGGGGATGAGGAAGTGATGGGCACGTTTGGTATCCAGGACAGTAACACTGAAGGACAGATGTTCATTGATTTTGCAAAAAAGATGGAAGTGGCTGTGGTGAATACTTTCTTCCAGAAGAGACAGGAGCATAGGGTGACTTCTAAAAGCAGTGGTAGGAACACACAGGTAGACTACATCTTGTGTAGATGATGTAATTTGAAGTAAGTCAGTGACTGCAAAGTAGTAGTGGGCGAGAGTGTTGCCAAACAGCAGAGGATGGTGGTGTGTAGGATGATGCTGATGGTGAGGAAGATGAAGAAGGCAAAGGCAGAGCGGAAGACAAAGTGGTGGAAGCTGAAAAAGGAAGACTGTCGTGTTGTCTTCAAGGAGGAGTTGAAACAGGCTTTGGGTGGTCAGGAAGTGCTTCCAGATGACTGGACAACGACAGCTAATGTGATCAGGGAGACAGGTAGGAGAATACTTGGTGTGTCCTCTGGAAGGAAAGTAGATAAGGAGACTTGGTGGTGGAATGACGAAGTGCAGGAGTGTGTACAAGTACAAAGGAAGAGGTTAGCTAAGAAGAAGTGGGACCTTGAGAGGATTGAAGAGAGTAAAAACAGGAGTACAGGGATACACAGCGTAAGGCGAAAGTAGCGGTGTCAAAGGCCAAACTGAAAGTGTGCTGGGAAGATGGAAAGAGTACTTTGAAGAATGAGGAAAATGAGAGAGGAAAAGAGTATAAGAGGTGACCGTTGAGGCCCAGGAAGGAGTAAAGATTAGTAAGGGTGAAGTGAGGAGGGCATTTAAAAGAATGAAGAGTGGAAAGGCAGTTGGTCCTGGTGATGGTGTGTGTACATATATATATACATATCCATTTTTTGTGCTATAGGAAAGTATTATATTATATACTATATATATATATATATATATATATATATATATATATATATATATATATATATATATATATATGATTTTCTGAGTAGATCCTTCCGTAGGAGAGTGCTCAATACTTTTTGGTAGAGCAAATAAACAAAAATAAAAGGACAGGACAAAGACTTTCTATTGAAACTCCATTTATCACTACAGATCTGTTTCGAGGGGTGGTGAAACCATCCTCTCTCTTCAGGTGATTATAGAAGAATGATTACAATAATCATTGTAATTGTAATCATTCTTCTATAATCACCTGAAGAGAGAGGATGGTTTCACCACCCCTCGAAACAGATCTGTAGTGATAAATGGAGTTTCAATAAAAAGTCTTTGTCCTGTCCCTTTATTTTTGTTTATATATATATATATATATATATATATATATATATATATATATATATATATATATATATATATATATATATATATATATTGATAAAGGACAGAGAGGGAAATGTATTGACTGATGACAGAAGTGTGCTGGGAAGATGGAAAGAGTACTTTGAAGAGCTGATGAATGAGGAAAATGAGAGCGAAAAAAAAGAATAGAAGAGGTGACTGTTGAGGACCAGGAAGCAGCAAAGATTAGTAAGGGTGAAGTGAGGAGGGCATTGAAGAGGATGAAGAATGGAAAGGCAGTTGGTCCTGATGACATACCGGTGGAGGTATGGAAGTGTCTAGGAGAGGTAGCAGTAGATTTTCTGACAAGAACATTTAACAAGGTCTTAGAGAGTGAGAGGATGCCAGAGGAATGGAGGAGAAGTGTGCTGGTGCCCATTTTTAAGAACAAGGGAGACGTGCAGAGTTGTGGCAACTACAGAGGGATAAAGTTGATGAGCCATACGATGAAGTTATGGGAAAGAATAGTGGAAGCTAGACTAAGGGCAGAAGTCAGCATTTGTGAACAACAGTTTGGTTTCATGCCAAGAAAGAGCACCACAGATGCAGTGTTTGCCTTGAGGATGTTAATGGAGAAGTACAGAGAAGGTCAGAGGGAGCTGCATTGTGCCTTTGTGGATCTGGAGAAAGCATATGACAGGGTGCCGAGAGAAGAACTGTGGTATTGCATGAGGAAGTCTGGAGTGGCAGAGAAGTATGTAAGAGTGGTGCAGGACATGTATGAGAGATGTAAGACAGTG
>CM045732.1:72455995-72478495 GCA_024760905.1 Plotosus lineatus
TAAGCCGGGGTGCGGCTAGCACTGAGCTACCATAGCATATTAGCTCAGGATAGGAAGGTGCTAAACTTCAGAAGACTTCTATCTCATCGCTGTAGTAGGGTCGACCGGTCGTAGACAAGCATAGTGCAAAACATGAACAATCAAAATAACTAATAAAACAAATTAAAATGAACAAAGAAACAATTTGACTTTGAGAACTTCTCGACGTCACCCTCTAGGCAGCGCCATCTTGGAGACATCACTCCAAGTTCAATGTAAAAGGACATAAAGCGTAATAAAGTTTATCCTTTTGGTATCGTTTGTTAAACATGCTGCAGAACACAAAATCTCAAACAGAAACATTCTAAACATTAACTTAGGTACTGTACTGGAATAATAATTGAAAAAGACTTTAATACTCGTGCTTTACAACAGTATATGCTGTATAATGTTTATATTTTATCATCAAGAAAGAGAACAGTAAAAATTGAAAAGTTTTTCTTCATCATTACTACATTTTACGACATTAATACTGTATTGATGAGTAAGACTATCTATAGAATGTTTTTAAGAAGCATATTTTAGCGCATGTAATAGATACACAGTATTTTACTTCCGGTTGCTCATTCGCGCATGTAATATGATACATGGGGGTTTTACTTCCGGGTACAGAATTCGCAGATTATCTTCAATCGTGGGAGGGGCCGGAATCGAACCCCCCCGAATATTGAGAGCTTACTGTATATCAATTCTGGGCAGCAGCCATAACAGCCTTCTCTTTGCGGTTCTTTAGACCCTGAATGAGCACAATGGGTCTCCAACCAGTTGCATTTTCTAACCATGCCCAGTACATTGGTTGTTGTCTTCCCCTCGATCTTTTTCCTTCTACACGGCCAGTCAGCACAACCTCTTCAATCCTTTCCTTCCTCATCACATGCCCTACAAACCAAGTTTGCCTGTTCACGATCATCTGTAATAAACATCTACTAGTCCCTGCTCTGCGCAGAACGTCCACATTGGTGATCTTGTCTGTCCATGATATCCTCAACATTCTCCTTAGAAACCACATTTCCACTGCTTTAAGCCTGTCTTCGAGACTTTTAGTAACAGTCCAACTCTTGCAACCATTTACGTAGCCTACTTCTGGTTTCGATTGACACACAACTTGACCGTAGAACCCTCTCCACCTTATTGAAGGTTGCTTTCACAATTCCAATTCTTCTCTTTACTTCCACCTCTGATCTAATGTCTGCTGAACCCACACTACCCAGATAAACAAATGGTTCGACTTTCTCCATCTCTTGGCCCTGAACCAGGATCTTCTTCCTTCTTCTTCTTTTACTTTCGGCTGCTCCCTTCAGGGGTCGCCACAGCAAATCATCTGCCTCCATCTCACCCTGTCCTCTGCATCTACTTTTCTGTTTCCAACGACTTTCATGTCTTCCTTCACCACATCCATAAATCTCTTCTTTTGGAACCAGGATCTTCCTTATTCTTTGAAAATACCATCACAAATGACTTCTTTCTGTTTATCTCCAAACTTTCCTCTCGCTTTCTTCTACCACTGTATCCAGAATGCTCTGCAGCTTTTCTTCACTATCTGCTATCAACTCTGTCATCTGCATATCTGATGTTGTTAACATTTATTCCACCAATGGATATTCCTTTAATGTCCTTAATATTTCGCATGATCATTTCCGTGTAAAGTGAAAACAGGTCAGGAGATAGTCTCCATCCCTGTCTCACTCCCCTCCTTATTTCGACATACTCACTCACTTCACCATTGAGTTTCACAGCTGCCTTTTGTTCCCAGTATAAATTTTTCAACAGCTCAATATCCTGTCCATCCAGATCTAATGCTTCCAGAATTTCAAACAAAGGCTCATGTCTAACTCGATCAAAAGCTTTCACATAGTCAATGAAACAAACATGTACTTCTCTTTGCATACTCACTGCTTATGTGAATCCATACTGTTCTTCTGCTACCTCCCCAGCTGTTCAACCCCGCAGCCTACCGAGAGAACTCTAAGAATCAACTTTCTTGACTCATTAAGCTGATTGTTCTGAAAAACCTCACATTTTGTGGCCCCTGGTTTCTTGGGCAGAGTGATAAAGATAGATCTGCCTATCGTCTCTGGAAAGTAACCTTCCTTGTAGATTTTATTTGCTACCCTTGTTATTTGTTCTATATCAAACTCTTCTGGTGCCAAGATAATTTCGGCCACAATCCCATCCGGGCCAGCAGCATTACCTCTTTTCATGTTCTTTGCGGTCTTTTCTATTTCCACTTTCAAAATCAGGTTGCCTCCTTGTTTTTGGGAAATATTTCTTTCTCCTCTGTTATCAGCAAAGAACTCTTCTATATAGTATTTCCATCGATGTAACATTTCCTCTTGATTAACCAAAATACAGTACTTCCATCCTTTGTTTAAATGCAGCTGGGTGTAACACACTTTCGACTTGAGGTTAACTGTCACACCATGTCATGCAACTTCTGTGGGTTGGTCTTCTCCATTCGTTTCAGTTCTTCACACTGTTTTATATACATACACTCCTTTGCTTGCCAACATTTTCTACACACCTCCCTGTTTAATCTGTCATTCTTCTGATCATCGACAGAAACATGCTGACGGCTTTGCAGCCTACTTTTTACGAAAGTCAGCAATGGTTCTTTTACATGCCTCTCACCATAGACAGTAAGAGACATGGCCCGCCTTTGATAACCCAGTTAGCTGCACTGGGGGGACAGTGACAACCCTGTGGGTACTGGAACCCCCAACTCTAAGATCAGCGATCCTGCGCCCTATCCACTAGAGCACCACTTCGTGAGCCAGGAATGTCATACAGAAGAAAAGGAAATGTGGACTTATACATAATCTACCGACATCACGCGATGTTCAAAAAATATCCACTACACCTTCTTATTTTTTTAAACGCTGTCAATTTTGGGTACAGGTACCCTTTAATAAAACCCAATAGGATTCCTTCTTCAGCTGGACAGCCCCCTTCACCGCAGGTGTCCACCACTGGGTTTGGGGGTTACCGCCACGACAAGCACCGACGACCTTACGGCCACGGCTATGGGCTGCCACCTCAGCAATGGAGGCACGAAACATGGTTCATTCGGATTCCATGTCCCCCGCCTCCTCTGGGACATGGTTGTAGCTCTGCCGGAGGTGGGACTTAAAGGCTTAAGACGTAACTCGGACAGGGGACTCCACCAAAACGTTCCCAGCAGACCCTGATTACACGCTTGGGCCTGTCAGGTCTGGAAGGCAGCCTCCCCCACCACTGAAGCCAACTCACCACCAGGTAGTGATCGGTAGACAGCTCAGCTCCTCTCTTCACCCGAGTGTCCAGAACATACAGCCGCAAGTCCAATGACACAACTACAAAGTCAATCATCGAACTGCAACCTCAGGTGTCCTGATGCCAAGTGCACTTATGGGCACACTTTTTTCGGACATGGCGTTCATGATAGACAAACTGTGACGAGCACAGAAGTCCAACAACAAAACACCATTTGGGTTCAGACCGGAGAGGCCATACCTACCGATCACACCCTTCCAGGTCACACTATCGTTGCCCACATGGGCGGTGAAGTCTCCCAAGACAACGAGTGAGTCTCCCGAGGGAGCGTTCTCCAACACGCCCCCCAAAGACTCCAAGAAGAGTGGGTACTTTGAACTGTCATTTGGTGCATAAGCACAAATAACAGTCAGGACCCATCCCCCCACCCGAAGACGGAGGGAAGCTACCCTTTTGTCAACTGGGGGAGAACCCCAACATTTGGGCCCCGAGACGGGGGGCAATAAGAATCCCCACACCGGCTCGCTGCCTCTCCCCATGAGCAACTCCAGAATGGAATAAGGTCCAGCCTCTCTTGAGATGGGTGATTCCAGAGCCCAAGCTATGTGTTGCGGTGAGCCCAACTATATCTAGTCAGTATCTCTCCACTTCACGCACCAGATCAGGCTCCTTCCCCGCCAGAGAGGTGACATTCCATGTCCCGAAAGTCAGAGTGAGTAGCCGAGGATCGGTCTGACAGAACCCATGCCTTCGGCTGCCACCCAACTCACATTGCACCCGACCCCTAAAACTCCTCCCACGAGTGTTGGGTCTATGGGAGGGCGGACCCATGTGTCCATTTCCGGCTAGGCCCGGCCAGGCCCCATGGACAGAAGTCTGACCACCAGGCACCTTCAAGCCTTCGAGCCCCTCCCCTGGGCCTGGCTCCAGGGGGGACCCTGGTGACCCACGTCTGGGCAAGGGAGACTGCTTCCTTGTATGTCTCTCAATCATAAGGGTCTTCTGAATTGCACTTTGTCTGGACCTTCACCCGCGACCTGTTTGCCTTGAGTGACCCAACCATGGGCATTATGCCCCCTGACAACATAGCTCCTAGGATCATTGGATCATTAGGTCACGCAAACCCCTCCACCACAATAAGGTGGCGATTCAGGGAGGATATATATACAGTATATATAAAAATAATGCAGCCATGAGTTTGGGGGGGCACTAACCAGTGTCTCTCCCCCTTATGCCGGTCCAAAGCCCAGATAAATGCAGAGGGTTGCGACAGGAAGGGCATCCGGCGTAAAACAAATGCCACATTAAAAATGCAAATGGTCAAAACAAAATTCATACCGGATCGGTCGAGGCCTGGGTTAACAACGACCGCCATCAGAGCTGTCAACGAACAGGGTGCTGATGGAAATTGGACTACTGTTGGTCGAAGAAGGAGAGGCAGGAGGCGTGTCCGTAGGCAGATAGAGAAGAGGAAATGCGTGAGCCTAGGACTGAGAGTAGGGACTTTGAATGTTGGAACTATGCAAGGAAAAGATAGGGAGCTGGCTGACATGATGCAGAGGAGGAAGGTAGACGTACTGTGTGTTCAGGAGACCAGGTGGAAAGATAGCAAGGCTAGAAGCTTAGGAGCAGGGTTTAAGCTGTTTTATCACGGTGTGGATGGGAAGAGAAATGGAGTAGGCGTCATCTTGAAGGAGGGGTTTGTCAGGAATGTTCGAAAAGTGAAAAGAGTGTCAGACAGAGTGATGAGTCTCAAGTTATAAATTGAAGGTGTGATGTTCAATGTTGTTAGTGCTTATGCCCCACAGGCAGGATGTGGGCCAGAAGAGAAGGAGAGATTCTGGAGTGAGTTAGATGAAGTGATGCAGAGTATCCCCAGAGTAGAAAGAGTGGTCATTGGGGCAGACTTCAATGGACATGTTGGTGCAGGCAACAGAGGGGACGAGGAAGTGATGGGCAGGTTTGGTATCCAGGACAGGAACACAGAAGGACAGATGTTGATCGATCTTGCAAAAAGGATGGAAATGGCTGTGGTGAATACTTTCTTCAAGAAGAAACAGGAGCATAGGGTGACTTATAAAAGCGGAGGTAAGAGCACACAGGTAGACTACATCTTGTGCAGGCAATGTAATTTGAAAGAAATTGCAAAGTAGTAGTGGGTGAGAGTGTTGCCAAACAGCAAAGGACGGTGGTGTGCAGGATGACGCTGATGGTGAGGAAGGTGAAAAAGGCAAAGGCAGAGCAGAAGACAAAGTGGTGGAAGCTGAAAAAGGAAGAATGTCGTGTTGTCTTCAAGGAGGATTTGAAACAGGCTTTGGGGAGTCAAGAAGTGCTTCCAGATGATGGGACAACCACAGCCAATGTGATCAGGGAGACTAGTAGGAGAGTACTTGGTGTGTCCTCTGGAAGGAAAGTGGATAAGGAAACTTGGTGGTGGAATGAGGAGGTGCAGAAGTGTGTACAAAAGAAGAGGTGAGCCAAGAAGAAGTGGGACATTGAGAGGACTGAAGAGAGTAAACAGGAGTACAGGGAGACACAGCGTAAGGCGAAGGTAGCGGTGTCAAAGGCCAAACAGAGGGTGTATGATCACTTGTATGATAGGTTGGACAGTAAGGAGGGAGAAAATGATTTATACAGGTTAGCACAGCAGAGAAATAGAGATAGGAAGGACGTGCAGCAAGTTAGAGTGATTAAGGACAGAGAGGAAAATGTATTGACTGATGACAGAAGTGTGCTGGGAAGATGGAAAGAATACTTTGAAGAGCTGATGAATGAGGAAAATGAGAGAGAGAGAGAGAAAAAAAGGAGGAGAAGGGGTGACTGTTGAGAACCAGGAAGTAGCAAAGATTAGTAAGGGTGAAGTGAGGAGGGCATTGAAGAGGATGAAGAGTGGAAAGGCAGTTGGTCCTGATGACATATCGGTTGAGGTATGGAAGTGTCTAGAGGAGGTAGCAGTAGATTTTCTGACAAGAACATTCAACAAGGTCTTAGAGAGTGAGCAGATGCGGGAGGAATGGAGGAGAAGTGTGCTTGTGCCCATTTTTAAGAACAAGGGAGATGTACAGAGTTGTGGCAACGACAGAGGGATAAAGTTGATGAGCCATACGATGAAGTTATGGGAAAGAATAGTGGAAGCTAGACTAAGGGCAGAGGTCAGCATTTGTGAACAACAGTTTGGTTTCATGCCAAGAAAGAGCACCATAGATGCAGTGTTTGCTTTGAGGATGTTAATAGAGAAGTACAGAGAAGGTCAGAGGGAGCTGCATTGTGCCTTTGTGGATCTGGAGAAAGCATATGACAGGGTGCCGAGAGAAGAACTGTGGTATTGTATGAAGAAGTCTGGAGTGACAGAGAAGTATGTTAGAGTGGTGCAGGACATGTATGATAGATGTAAGACAGTGGTGAGGTGTGCTGTCGGTGTGACAGAAGAGTTCAAGGTGGAGGTGGGACTGCATCAAGGGTCAGCTCTCAGCCCCTTCTTGTTTGCTATGGTGATGGACAGGCTAACAGATGAGGTTAGACAAGAATCTCCATGGACTATGATGTTTGCAGATGACATTGTGATCTGTAGTGAGAGCAGAGACCAAGTGGAGGAAAATCTAGAGAGGTGGAGGTATGCCCTGGAAAGGAGGGGATTGAAGGTTAGTCTTAGTAAGACAGAATACATGTGTGTGAACGACAAGGACCCAAGAGGAACTTTGAGGTTACAGGGGGCAGAGATAAAGGTGGAGGATTTTAAGTACTTAGTCTCAACAATCCAGAGCAATGGAGAGTGTGGAAAAGAGGTGAAGAAGTGCGTGCAGGCAGGTTGGAATGGATGGAGAAAAGTGTCCAGTGTGATGTGTGATAGGAGAGTATCGGCAAGAATGAAGGGAAAAGTGTACAAGACGGTGATGAGGCCAGCAATATTGTATGGTTTAGAAACAGTGGCCCTGAGGAAAAGACAGGAGTCAGAGTTGGAGGAAGCAGAGATGAAAATGTTGAGGTTCTCTTTGGGAGTAACGAGGATGGATAGGATCAGAAATGAGTACATCAGAGGGACAGCACATGTTAGATGTTTTGGAGACAAAGTCAGAGAGGCTAGATTGAGATGGTTTGGACATGTACAGAGGAGGGATAGTGAGTATATTGGTCGTAGGATGCTGAGGTTTGAACTACCAGGCAAAAGGCCCAGAGGAAGACCAAAGAGAAGATATATGGATGCGGTGAAGGCGGACATGAAGGTCGTTGGAGTAAGAGTAGAAGATGCAGAGGATAGGGAGAGATGGAGGCAGATCATTTGCTGTGGCGACCCCTGAAGGGAACAGCCAAAAGGAAAAGAAGAAGAAGAAGAAGCCACTCATAAATCTGCACAAACTCTCGATTTAATACGAACTTATAATTTATATAAACAGAAATATAGTTGCAGTACCACAGGCAGAAACTATTTCACATCGTTATCTCACTTCCACGCCTCTTAGTACTAATATATCCACCTTGCCATGTTATCACATTCAGCAACACTTTTACATCAACGACTGAACAGTTTCATTTATAATCTTCCAGAATTATCAACTACGATCGGATCACCAGCAGAATTCAGTCAAGCCACCGAGTGCTTGGAGTCAAATTTACACCATACAATAGATAATGTAGCTCCTCTTAAAAGAAAACCAACCAGAGAGAAAACATTATCCCCCCCCCCTGGTATAATGCTGAAACATGCCCACTAAAACAGAAAAACGCAAACTACACAAAAAAAAAAATGGAGGTTTCTAGATCCAAATGGACACAGATATGCACAACGGACTGTGAACATGAGTTTTCACTGATGGTGATATAAACTCTTCCCCACAATTTTTTTTAAGATTTACAGTTGTAGAAATCAACCGGACAACATTTTGGGCTATCATGCAATTCTCGTATATATGTTTTGTATCGTATCTGGGCCCATTTAGATCTTCATCAGCAGAAGGGAGGAGCTTCAAAGATGAGAATTCCAACCACCATCAGCACACCAGAACAGATCACAGGACTCAGAGAGCAGAAGGATCAGGATCACCGGCATCCCAGAAGGAGAATGTGCATCTCAACACACACGCACACACACAGAGAGAGAGAGAGAGAGAGAGAGAGAGAGTAATAGAAAATTACTATTAGAAAAATAGAAAGTAATAGATTTTATTATTTCTGAGTGCAGCAGGGACTCTGGTATTACCGGCTATGGCAGCAGAACTAAAAGAGAGAGAACCAGAAGACAGACAGACACGAGGGACCCTGTGGTGTTGGGGTAATCAGCCACCCCACTGTCAAATGGCCCTGGGTGAGCATATAGAGTGGGTGAGCGACAGCATCCCATCATCACAGTTTACCAAAACTTTCTATGCCTGAGACGCCATATCTACTTCTTTACATAATAGAAGTCTTTTAACTAAATGCTCCACTAAACAAGTGAGTTTTCATCCTCGTGTTAAAACAGAGACTGTGTCTAAGTGTCCAACATTAACTGGAAGGTTATTCCATAACTGTGGGTCTTTGTAAGAGAAGCTCCGCTCCCTGCAGTAGTCTTAACCCGCTGCTTGGTGTCATCATATTCTGACGAGCGAGTTCATCCAGAGGTACAGTATTAATATGAGGCGGAAAGAAATCAGATGTTGAGCAGCAGACAGTCAGCTGGGTTTTGGTAACAAGGACCAGATGAGAGAAAGATCGACACAAACAACCCAGAGCATCAGTGACGTGCTTGAGTTGAGCACAATATAGCTGTTCAGGGAGGAAACAGTGAATACAAACAGTGAACACAAAACATTTAACCCCAAAGAACTACAGCGATGAGATACTTAAACAAGAATAAAATAAAGATTGACAGAGTTCTCAGTTCCTACAGTCCATGCAGAACATCTCCACACAAATAGAAGCAGCTGTTTATGATTCCATCCCACCGGGGCTTTTACTAGCAAACCTACAAACAAATAAGGCCATGGTGGCCTGGTGGTATAGGGCGCTGGATCGCTGATTCTAAGGTTGGGGGTTCGAGTCTCACTCTCCACAAGGTTGTCACTGTCCCTCCAGTGCAGCTAACTGGGTTATCAAAGGCTGGCCGTGTCTGGCCTGTGTCACCACTGTCTGTGGTGAGAGATTCATGTAAAAGAACCATTGCTGACTTTCGTAAAGAGGAGCTGCATAGCTGTCAGTGTGTTTCTGCCCCTTGCACCGACGTAAAAAAACTCCAGACGCTCCCGGACTTGCGTTCATTTGTTTCAAGTTTGTTCGATTTTACGTTTTTTTTTTTTCCCAAAAAAAAATAAATTGTCAAATTTTGAGTTTAGCGTGCTCTCTCTAGTACGAGACGTACCTACGTAGTACGCTGACGTAATGACGCTGTGTCCATTGTTTACAAATGACAGACTGAACGTGCCCCTCCTTCTTCCCAGTTCAGTGCGTGTTACCCTTGTGTTAAGACGTCGTCTCTGTGATCTTTGTGTTTACACTGTTTTGCAGACTTTTGTAAACCTAAGCAAATATGGTTGGTCTGAAGCGTAAGCCTACTAGCATGGGTGCAAGTTTTCCGGCATATGCCGGAATTTATGGTTTTCCCAAGACTGAATGAACTATCTGCTCGGATTGGGGCAATCTACCATGCATACTCAGTTAAGCAAAGAGAGTTGTAAAATGAAAGAAAAACCCAAATCCACAAAAGAAAGAGAACTCTCCACTCTGCTGGTGATTCACATCAGTGCAGGCTGAGTATTAAACAAGTATTCAACGGAGCCCTTGCTCACTTGAAAGTCTGGCAGTCCAGATAACCCGCACTTTGTCTCAGCACAAACAAGTGAACTACTTTCGGTGGAGCGCCTCACATATTGAAAGTGTTGATTGGCTGTTTTAAGCTTCATGTAAAGTGACTCGGCTTAGCTTCATGTAAAGTGACCATCGGAACCATTTACAAGCAGAAAGATCGCATCATAGAGAATGTTAAAGGTTATATTTGATACTGTATTTGATGAGTGAATTTGATTAAAATTTATCCATTTGAAATTATTTTGCTTGAATTTAATTTATTTGAAATTAATGTTGATATTATTTTACAATGTTATGTTCATAATAATTGATTTAGGAGTGTTTTATGAGATACGGTAATGGTATTTATGGATGTGTAGTACAGTCTGAACGTCATACGTTACTGGAACACAGTAACAACTTACGTTTTTTTCCCACCTTACGTTCAGCCGTCCCGAACCGAACTAAAACGTAAGTTAGGGAGTGTCTGTATGCCAAATCAAACCTGCGAATCATTCGCTGTGGCGACCCCTGAGAAAGGGAAAAAGCCGAAAGGAAATCTCATACAAATAAATAAATATCACCGTCATGATCAACAACAACTTCTGGAGACAAAGGCACGTGATCATTCTTATAGTCCTCCGCTTTACAAGAGTTTATTTATTTACAGTTTATCTACATTTATAAACTGCTTTGAATGATGCAGCTCCCACAGTATGAGCTTTAACTACACAATTCTACTCTCTCGTGGTCATTAAGCATCCACGCTGTGTGAAGGGAGACCGGTGTTTGGTGGGGGTCAAGGACGAGCTTGAACACTGTGTGTCTGGAGTGAAGCTTCTGCTGAGAGTTTTATATTTTTTATCTGGTTTTAACCCAAATGAGGATGGGCTTCATCTGATTCACTCACACTCACGCACAACAGTGCAATCTGATTGGATTATTATTATTACCCCCCTTAGAGAACCCATGGGGTTACATATTACCCAGCTAATAAAAGGACCCACGATATTAATACCATACACCACAGTCAAATTTTTTGTCACCTGTAAAGCCCAGCATCTCACGTGTCCAGGTAACAGAGACTCTTGGTGGGGATTCCCCACTCCATGTTTCAGGGGCAGACCTCTTCCAAAGGACTGCGCCCTTGAGCAGCCAATATTTAGCGGTATAATAGTGAAGATATCAGTCAGCTACAAGAAAGTTACTGGATTTTTTGCAGTTAGGAAGAAAAATACACGATAAATTATATCGTGATAGTATTTTCTGAGAATCAGTTTATCAGTTAATATTTAGATAATAAAGCCAGAGAAGAATAGGAGTCTTCATTTCTATTTACATAATTGAATAAGTGACTATCCTGTAACTCTGTATTTACCACTATTATACTATATCTATTGACTTAAATAAGCTCTTTGTCAATGTAACTTTTTGTGTAATTGTAAGGACCTTATTGGAAATAAGTTTTACCAAACATTATGGGCTATCCTTGATTTCAACTACACTTATCCAAGGTATTTTATTTACTGTATTGGTTATTCTACATTTTTATAATTAGTTGCTATCAAATCTTTATTTAATATATTATCCATACTTGTTCTTATCTAGTCTTATTTCATTTTTGTATACTTTATATTTGCTTTTATGCCATCTCAGAAACCCAAAATTATAAACTATTGTATGGTATAAATTAGTATTGACTGACATATTGCACTATATGTATTAGTATTATTTGCGAATGTTGAAATCAAATAAAATCACTCAATCCGTTTGATTACATTGTTGATTTGTTGTCATTGGTGAATTGTGTTATTGTTGTTGGTCTTCTCCTTCTGGCTTTTTCCCTTTATCAGGGGTCGCCACAGCAAATCATCTGATTCGCACAGTTGATTTTGCATAGGTTTTTACCTTGGATGCCCTTCCTGACACAACGCTTTAGCAAGGGGCAGAAACACGCTGACGGCTTTGCAGCTCCTCTTTACGAAAGTCAGCAATGGTTCTTTTACATGCCTCTTACCATAGACAGTGAGAGACATGGCTGACCTTTGATAACCCAGTGAGCTGCACTGGGGGGGGGGGGGGGGGGGTCGGGGCAGTGACAACCTTGTGGAGAGTGGTACTCGAACTCCCAACCTTCGGATCAGCGATCCAGCGCCCGTGTTGTTGGTTATATTGTTGTTATTTACTCTGATTTTCGAAATATATTGCATTAGATAAAACATTTTTTTCTGGAGACAAACTTTGAACATCTCAAAGTCATGACTGTTCGAGTTCTTCAAACTGTTTTGTTCTGGATAAATAGGTTTACCGTATTTTCCGGGACATAAGGCACAATAGCAATGAACGACGATTGGCCGACCGAGGACACACGGGACTAGAAGGCACATTAAGCAGAAAAAAGTCTGATGAGTCAAACTTTATTCAACTCATTTACAATAACTCTCAACATAGTTCAGTTATAAGAATGTCTGTCTGTCTGTCTTCCTTTCGGTTTTGTTCCCTTTTACTCGGGAGTCTCCACAGCGAATCATCTGATTCGCACTTTTGGTTTGGCAGAGGTTTGAAAATATAAAATAATACACTTTTATTATATCATTTTATTATCTATTATTCTCTCGCGCATGGAGTCAAATCAATACAGATGGAGATTAGGTGGAAAAAGGTCTTCCGATCTCATGACGTAAACTTCTCTTAGTCACCTGACTATGATAGCAGTAATGACGGTATTTGGTCATAAAGCCCAGATCCCTCTAACTTACGACCTGCTGACACCAAATATCTAGCAGTTGGAGTTCTTTGGTTAACCCACCGGAATGATGATAAGCTCTGAATTAGTTTGCTTCACTCGGGTTTTGACAGTGTCAGTGAGGTGGAGTCACGCAGCTCCGTCCACACAAGAGACATAGACAATTTTTCTGAAGATATAAGTACAGTCGGCTCCCAACTTACGAAACCCCCGGGTACGAAAATCCCGGGTTACGAAAAACATTTTCCTAAGTTTTCATCCACGAGATACGAAAACAACCCCCTCTTACGAAAAGAAATTCAAACTTCAAACGCGCCAATCAAAATTTCACACGATGCGCGAGTTGCTCTCTCATTGGCTGTCTCTCAACACCCCGTCCCGCTGGCCTCCCATTGGCTAGGAGGGATGACGCAGAACCAGGAGACCTTAAAGCGGAAATACAGTATGGACCTCTGATCTTACAAACAGGTAATGTAATTCCACTTTAAATAAAACATCCCGTCCATGTGTGTGTGATAGCGAGAGAGAGAAAGAGAGAGCGAATGTGTGTGTGTGTATGTGAGTGCGCGCATGTGAGAGTGAGAGTGAGAGACACACACACACACACACACGGAAGCTTAGCTCTTTAGTTTAGTTTTTTTAAGTTGTTTAATTCAGTAAATGTTTCATAAATGTGGCGCATTTGAGCTCATCTGGAATTCCGATCCATCAAGGAATCAAGTAAAAGTTGAGTTTGGACCTCCAATCTGTCAAGCAGGGAATGCGCTTTAAATTCCACGTCTTATGGGCGAGGCCTGCAGCGCTACAACAAACATTTAATGTGCATACAATACACATTTAAAGCGCATGTGTGTCTGTGTGTGTGTGAGGGAGAGAGACAGAGAGATAGAGAGAGACAGGGGTGTGTGTTAAAAAATGTTTAATAATGGTTTAATGAATAAATATGTTGATAAAATGGTTTAATCTTCTTTATTTCCTTTCGGCTTTTCCCTTCAGAGATCGCCACAGCGAATCATCTGCCTCCATCTCTCCCTATCCTCTGCATCTTCTTGTCTTACACCAACTGCCTTTATGTCTTCCTTCACCACGTCCATGAATAGTCTCTTTGGTCTTTCTCTCAGCCTTCTGCCTGGTAGCTCCAACCTCAGCATCCGACTACCAATATACTCACATGTATTACATATCCAAACCATCTCAATCTCACCTCTCTGACTTTGTCTCCAAAACATCTTACATGGGCTGTCTCTCTGATGTGCACATTCCTGATCCTATCCATGCTCGTTACTCCCAAAGAGAACCTCATCATTTTCATCTCTGCTACCTCCAGCTCTGCCTCCTGTCTTTTCCCCAGGGCCACTGTTTTAAACCATACAACATCGCTGGCCTCAACACCGTCTTGTACACTTTTCCTTTCATTCTTGCCGATGCCTTCCTATCACACCGGACACTTTTCTCTAACCATTCCAACCAGCCTGCACAGGCTTCTTCACCTCTTTTCCACACTCTCCATTGCTCTGGATTGTTGAGCCTAAGTACTTAAAATCCTCCACCTTCCTTATATCTGCTCCTTGTAACCTCACTGGTCCTGTTGGATCCTTGGCATTCATACACATGTATTCTGTCTTACATAGGCTAACCTTCATTCCCCTCCTTTCCAGGGCATACCTCCACCTCTCCAGATTTTCGTGCACGTGTTTTCTGCTCTCATGACAGATCACAATGTCATCTGCAAACATCATAGTCCATGGGGAATCTTGTCTAACCTCATCTGTCAGCCTGTCCATCACCACAGCAAACAAGAAGGGGCTCAGAGCTGACCCTTGATGCAGTCCCACCTCCACCTTGAACTCTTCTGTCACACCGACAGCACACCTCACCACTGTCTTACATCTCTTGTACATGTCCTGCACTACTCTAACATACTTCTCTGCCACTCCAGACTTTCTCATGCAATACCACAGTTCCTCTCTCGGCACCCTGTCATATGCTTTCTCCAGATCCACAAAGACACAATGCAGCTCCTTCTGACCTTCTCTGATAACATCCTCAAGGCAAACACTGCATCTGTGGTGCTCTTTCTTGGCATGAAACCAAACTGTTGTTCACAAATGCTGACCTCTGCCCTTCGTTTAGCTTCCACTGTTCTTTCCCATAACTTAATCGTATGGCTCATGAACTTTATCCCTCTGTAGTTGCCACAACTCTGTACATCTCCCTTGTTCTTAAAAATGGGCACAAGCACACTTCTCCTCCATTCCCCTGGCATCCTCTCATTCTCTAAGACCTTGTTGAATGTTCTTGTCAGAAAATCTACTGCTTCCTCTCCTAGACACTTCGATACCTCCACCGGTATGTCATCAGGGCCAACTGCCTTTCCATTCTTCATCCTCTTCAATGCCCTCCTCACTTCACCCTTACTAATCTTTGCTACTTCCTGGTCCTCAACAGTCACCTCTTCTACTCTTTTTTTTCTCTCTCGCATTTTCCTCATTCATCAGCTCTTCAAAGTACTCTTTCCATCTTCCCAGCACACTTCTGTCATCAGTCAATACATTTCCCTCTCTGTCCTTAATCACTCTAACTTGCTGCACGTCCTTCCCATCTCTATTTCTCTGCTGTGCTAACCTGTATAAATCATTTTCTCCCTCTTTACTTTCCAACCGAGCATACAAGTCATCATACGCCCTCTGTTTGGCCTTTGACACCACTACCTTCGCCTTACACTGTGTCTCCCTGTACTCCTATTTACTCTCTTCGGTCTTCTCAATGTCCCACTTCTTCTTAGCTAACCTCTTCCTTTGTACACACTCCTGCACTTCCTCATTCCACCACCAAGTCTCCTTATCTACTCTCCTTCCAGATGACACACCAAGTATTCTCCTACCTGTCTCCCTGATCACATTAGCTGTAGTTGTCCAGTCATCTGGAAACACTTCCTGACCACCCAAAGCCATTTTCAACTCCTCCTTGAAGACAACACCACACTCTTCCTTTTCCAGCTTCCACCTGTCTTCTGCTCTGCCTTTGCCTTTTTCACCTTCCTCACCATCAGCGTCATCCTGCCCGCCGCCATCCTATGCTGTTGGCAACATTCTCACCCTCTAGTATTTTGCAGTCACTGACTTCCTTCAAATTACATCGCCTGCACAATATGTAATCTACCTGTGTGCTCCTACCTCCACTTTTATAAGTCACCCTATGCTCCTGTCTCTTCTGGAAGAAAGTATTTACCACAGCCATTTCCATCCTTTATGCAAAATCTACCAACAACTGTCCTTCTGCATTCCTGTCCTGGATACCAAACCTGCCCATCACTTCCTCGTCCCCTCTGTTTCCTGCACCAACATGTCCATTGACATCTGCCCCAATGACCACTCTTTCATCTCTGGGGGTATTCTGCATCACTTCATCTAACTCACTCCAGAATCTCTCCTTCTCTTCTGGCTCACATCCTGCCTGTGGGGCATAAGCACCAACAACATTGAACATCACGCCTTCAATTTATAACTTGAGACTCATCACTCTGTCTGACACTCTTTTCACTTCTAGAACATTCCTGACAAACTCTTCCTTCAAGATGACTCCTACTCCATTTCTCTTCCCATTCACACCATGAAAAAACAGCTTAAACCCTGCTCCTAAGCTTCTAGCCTTGCTGCCTTTCCACATGGTCTCCTGAACACACAGTATGTCCACCTTCCTCCTCTGCATCATGTCAGCCAGCTCTCTACCTTTTCCTGTCATAGTTCCAGCATTCAAAGTCCCTACTTTCAGTCCGAGACTCATGCCTTTCCTCTTCTCTCTCTGTCTACAGACATGCCTCTCCTTCTTCGGCGTCTTCGACCAACAGTAGTCCAATTTCCACCAGCACCCTGTTGGTTAACAGCACTGATGGCAGTTGTTGTTAATCCGGGCCTCGACCGATCCGGTATTAATTTTTTTGTTGTGACTCGCATATTTTATTTGGCACTTGTTTTACGCCGGATGCCTTTCCTGACGTATCCCCTCTTCATTCATCCGGGCTTGGGACCGGCGTGAGGGAGAGACACTGGCTTGTGCCCCTCCCTCACGGCTGCATTTATATGTTAATAAAATGTTTAAGTGGTTTAATAAATAATTTTCTTTTACTTTTTAACACATATTTCATACAAAATTGGTGTACTTTTATCATTTTTTAATGGTTTAAGGGGTTGTCTTTGGCGCCTTGGAACGAATCAGTCGTTTAACATATAAAATGCGACCCCTACTGATGAAACTCCCGCGTTACGAAAAAGGCGCTGGAACGGATTAATTTCCTAAGTCGGGGGCCGACTGTATTTTAAAAATACAGTATATGAACACAAAGGATATTCCTGTGAATGTTTGCAGATAATTTCCCTCTATTTCAAGATAAGAAATTATACACTTGATTTATTTTCCAATTGATTTCACAATTATATTGAGAAACAGTTAAGTTCTGTTGAGTTATAATCACGGTACGTTCTTTGTACAGAACGGCTCAAAGATAAATTTTTGTGTGTGGCGAAGGTTAAAGCTTGGTCTCGTTGTAACATCGGGTGATTAGATAGTATCATCTTTGAAAGACATTTATGGCTTCTGTAGAGATATTCTTATCCTTAAGTAATGCTCTGCATTAAATGTACTGTTTGTTAGTAATAAAGACCCAGTTGGTCATGTGTGACCCATTCCCTGAACCAGAAGCAAATTGGTAGTGTTCCAAATGTCATTTTTTTGTGTTCCTGTAATGCATTTTGATTATTTCAGATAGTACATAAATATTTTGAAAAAGAATTTCCTATATGGGGTTCTCTTGGGTTAAGATAAAAAACAACATGTATTTCGAGTAGATAAGGCTTGAATCAAAACAACAATTCATAATGTGTCATTTGGGGAAAGCAGCATTGGAAACCGACCCCCCCCCCCACACACACACACACACACGCACGCACACCAAGCAAGGTGTATAACTACTAAACTGAGTAAATAAGTTAAACAGATTGGATTAGCTGCTTAGTACAACACCTGGCCTGAAGCAGCACTCACCTTACCTACCTCTGTCAAATGTAAAAATCTTATTGTTTGCTTTTTTTATTTCCATATAGTATATACTTAAACTCCCAAAGAAAGTTCAAAGAGATGCTGTTACAGATCTGTAAATAAAACTACTTTGCTAACTACTGTTTCTCTGCACTACCCCAGTTTTTCACTGTGATTAACCTTATTTAACTATGAATGTTTTGATAGTGTAAAGAAATTAATAACACAGAGTCTTTCATTAAAGTCTTAGTTGTATAAAACAAATTAAAAATCAATCTATCAAGAATTAAAAAAAAAAAAAAAAAAAATTCAGATTCCTGACCCATAAAAGCAACATCTGATTAACCCGATGAACATCTATTCTAAATTGATTAAATCACAAAAGTGGAACAGCCAGAAAGTTACATAATTCTAGCACTGCACCTATCTGGAGGTAAAGTGACCTTATTTTCAATCATTCAATCACCAAACTACTTAATCCTACTAAGGCTGCTAGAAGGCTAAAGTCTATATCTGCCAATTCCGGGACTGTTACTGTGCACCCTGAACAGCTCGCCAGCCCCCCCCCACCCCATACAATTTGAAACAGCCAGTTAGCCTAATGTGCATGTCATTGTACTGTGGGAGGAAACTGGAGTACTCAGAAGAAACCCATGCAAGAGCGGCGAAAACAGGCAAACAGAAACGCCTTCGCTGAGCCAGAGCCTCAAACCCAGGACCTTACCGATGCGAGATGGATGTGCTAACCACTACACCACTGTACCAGTCAGACACAGATTAGCTATACGCTCTGGTGGAACTACTCTGCTGCGTTTGGTGTGTCCTCTGCCTGTAAAAATATAAACAAATGAGCAAAGTGGAAAATGTTTTCAGGTCAAGCGGCACCAAAATTGAACACCCAAAATAACTCTTACCATCAAGTGAACCACAGTGATGGCAACATCATGCTCAGAATGCTCCCTCTCACTCCTTGGTTGCTGATACTCCTCGATCGCATTACTGACTGATGACAGGCACAGTACATAAGCCAAATATAAAATAACACCGAACCCACAGAAGAAATTCTGAGCCTCCACATACAAAATATTTTATTTGATTTTAACCAGTTAGAGGTACACAAACAAACAAAAAGGTGCATAATAAGTTACAAAAAGGCAACAAGTCAGCAATAAAGAAGAATGATGGCTGGAATACCGACACGTAGAAGTCAGTGTCTCCTTGTTCAGGTAAAAAACAGGCCTTGATTACAAGTTTAGGTTTTTGCACATAACTCTTAAAACAGCTTGATGTGTTTACAGAAAACAGACACCCGAGTCATTTCACTGTAAGGTGTTTATATATATATAAAAAAAAAAAATAAATAAATAAAAAAAAAAAAGCACAAGTTACAAAAAAAAGGTCTGTGCCCCATCCATACGGTACAAGCACCTAGAGCTCAGAGCAGCCTAGTTTCATTAAAGCCTCATCAGGTCACATGTACCATCAGATAATTATCCTTTATAATTATATAGATAAACATGTCTGCTCATACAAGCTAATATTTTCATTACATAACTGTGATTTTGATCAGAATCAGAAAGTTTTTGAGTGTCTGGGATGCTTAAGAGCCTGGATAGAAACAAATATACAATTCACTAGTGAATCCACTGAAATATGAAACATGATCCTGATGACACGATCGTTCAAGTTGATCAGTATACAGAACCAGCTCAGTCCTGGATCATGGACTGCAAGATTCCAAAGCCAGAACTCCAGCTGAAGCGTTTCATTGGTTCATATATAATGGCGGTTAAACCTATAAAGTTTATAAATACAGTCATTTGTCTTTGCTTTGAGTATTTATTTTTATATATTTGAGTGTAAACATTACTTCAGAGGAAGTTTTTTTTTTTTTAAACAGCAAGCAGGCACGGTGTGCAGTATTTTGGTATCAGATTGAGCAGTAGACAGTTTTATCAGAACATGTAGTTAAAGACCTCCCTGCACATTTTAGTGGCATGTCAGAGGAGGAGGAGAAATCCAATGTGTTGATTTTAAAAAGAGTGAGCAGGGTGCACTTACAACACCTGTCCAGCAGGTGGAACTGTATCACAGAGAAGACCTCGGTGTCATTCTCACGGCCTGCTGGCGAAAGAACAGCGAAAGCGGTCAAGATGAATCATTTCAGATGTGGGCCAGGAAAAAGATCAGCATGTTATACCCAAAGGGTTCAGACAGTCAAACCCACAGAGCAAACTATAAGCAGCACACTTTGAGTGAATGTCTGAGTGTCACATCAGGCAGAGAAGCGAATACTGAAAACTCGTTGTTGAAGCTGGCTCGGGCCAACTGTGTGTGTTGTTCAGTTTCCATTTAAAGAACTGAAAGGAGTTATGTTGATACAACATAGTGCACAATAAGAGATTCCTCTCAAAACATAAAAACTGACTGTGCAAAGGAATAAATAACTTTTTATACCTACAATAATTCCATTTAACAGCATTCATTACACTACCAATAAGAGAACGCACTGCTGACCTCGCACAAAATACTCCACCCAAATTCACCTTGAACTACAACAAACTACAAAATATTTCAATCATGTTCCAAACCATTTAATCTTATTAGGGTGATGGGGATTGGAGCCTATCCCAGCTGACTCTGAGTGAGGATGAGGTACAGCCAAAACAGTTCACTAATCCATCAAAAGGCATGTACGCAAACACACACACGCACGCAAACACACAGACGATTCCGAATATTCAACTAGCCCAATGTGTGTTTTTGAGACTGTGGTTGGAAACTTGAGTACCAGAAGGAAACACAAAAGCACAGGGAGAATAAAGAACTCCACACAGAAACACCCCTATGGGACTTGAACCCAGAGCCTTCTTTCTGTGAGACAGGCGTGTTTACCACTACACCACTGCGCCCTTGCAACAAACTTGATTCATTCTATTTTGTCTCGAGTCGTCCTCTTCTTCTGGATAGTTTTCTTGGTGCTGTGTGGGAGTTGTATCGATTAGTTCTGTTTAACAGGATGCTGTTCCTGATGCCGGCCCTCGGGGACAAACATCAATCCGGACTCCCATTCATTCCTGGGGTGATTTAGAATGGCCAATTAGCCTAATGGGCATGTCTCTGCACCACGTCAGGAAACCAGAGCATTTAGAGAAAGCCCACACAAGCATGAAAAGAACATGCAAACTCCTCACAGGAACACCCTGACGACACCCAGGTGAGATGACTGACCCGTACACCACGTCATAGAAAGCATAGAAATCCTAATCATATAGAAAGTCATATAAAGCCTGAAAAACAAAGAAAGATTCCTGTGGAATTTCAGATGGTAGTAATGCAGACAAACTAAACCAGCCAGCGAGCAGGTGATTCAGCAGCACCACAATGACATCATCAGTGACAACAGTTCAATAAACCATGAATGAAGTGGACATGATTACAGCAGGTCTAGATCTGTGCATGATCATTTAGCTTAACCTTCATGACTCTCAAGCTTTAGGATTAAAAAACAAACCAAAAAAAAAAAAATCAGGAACTTTCACACCACCATAAACCATCATATAATCACACAAACTACAGATAAATAAAAACAATAGAACACACTCGCCTCCGGTGATCACATCTCCTTCATCAACCTTAGTTCAGACCAGCTGAACTTCCCCCGATCCCAGTCTTTAGTATAAACAACACCAGCACTGTGACACAGCTACATTAAGTCAGTGTGGAAACACCTGTAACACCATTGAAAATATTCATACACTTAAGGAATTTTGAAATGTTCTCGAACATCTCTGATCACTTTAGAGACAAGATGCACAAACAGACCTTGCTCACCCGTGACCCCATGATCAATCATCATTATCATCAGCATAGCTGCCAAATAAAGACTAGCAACCCTGAGGTCGTTAAAAGGCTAGGTGTGCAAGATTAATGGCAATTTAATTCGGGGTCATTAAGCCACGCCCATATTTTAATCATGTCCTGTGGACTTCTAGGGTGAACCAACATCAGGCTCTTATAGGCACATGGATTGTTGCGATATTTCTCCTCAATGCCAAAAGTATGAAAACCCTTGTGTTTCTCCGGGGCAAGTCCCAACTTCCTTAGGCACATGCCCGTGTAGACATCATCAATCGGGTAGAGCGGCACCCTTTTCAAGACCCCATGGAGCCTCCTGGCAACATTTCCCGAGTAAAGGTACCCTCCTCCACCTGCATATGGTGGATAACTTCCTACAAAAATGTTGGCAGGGATGTAGTACTTCACCCTCTTGTCCCGGTGAGGCCCTGCATTTGTTATTACATCTCCAACAAACAGGTCCTGTGCCTTGGCAGGGGAAAGTCCCCTGAGGAAGTCTATAATAAAAAAAGTGTTGACGAAGACATCGTCGTCACCCTTGAATACAAAGCTAGCATTTGGACAGCGGGTGTTGAACCACTCAAGGAAAAGGACCTCTTTAATAGTCAAGTTAAAAAAGGAGTCCCTGTAGTCCCATTGAAGGATGTCTCCATGTACGGAGCTCTCGTACTTCAACATCGGTGATAAGTCTGGAAAGTGGTCCACAAGAGTGGCGTTGCCAAGGAGGAACACAGTCACAACAGTCTGGTTTGCCAAGCGACCGGCTCGACCCCAGGACTCTCGTATCGCCTGACGTCGGTCAAAATGTGACG